>CALNHX010004803.1:0-119549 GCA_940337035.1 Agriotes lineatus | reverse complement strand
ACTCTCATTCAATAAATTGCAAAAATGTGTTTTTTGTGGTCGTGGGAAAAATAGCGTACATAAATCGCTCGGAAGTGTATAGTACACTCGTGTTTTAAGTCACTCGGCAACGCTACACTTCGCCTCGTTTCTCAATTTTACTCGCACGACATATATGTCACTTTCGCAACTTGTTATGTAATATACTATCTCCCGCACTCATATACGGAGGTGGCAGTTTCCATACAGTCAAGTAGCTACGAAAAGTTACAATATCATTCACCCGGTCGTTATCATAACGAACCTATTCATTGTACATACAGTGCCAAATTCACAGGTATATGGTGGGCTAATTTTGTCAGCATAACCTAAAAATTACTGACAATGCGCCATTGTAACCTAAAAACTGCTGACAATATGTCATTTTATCAAAAAAATTACTGACAATCTATTGACATTGTCAGTTGTCACAATAAAGCTGTCAGTGATTAAATTGAAAAAAAATGTGTATTGTCGTGAAAAAAATTGCTTAAGTAACCGAAGAATTTCGGAAGGTGATTTTTACTTCATTTTACAATAAAGGAAGTATTGGATTCACCCCAAAAATTCGAAATTGAGTTTTCAACAGATCTTCACGTTTTAGAGTTCCCTGAACCCAAAAAACATTTTTTTTTCATTGGTCTGTCTGTCTGTCTGTGTGTGTGTCTGTCTGTGTGTCTGTCTGTCTGTGAACAGAATATGTCAAAAACGAAAAGAGGTATGGCGTTGAAACTTCATATATAAGTTTTCTTTACTATGTAGATGAGACAGCAAGCTTTTGAAGAAAATCGCATAACCGGAAGTAGGTGTTTACTCTTGTGATTTTTCCAAAAACGGCTCTAACGATTTTTTTAAACTTTACATTTTTATTACATTTTTAATGTGTATTGATGTGCGATAGGTGATTCTCCAGTCGAATACTTCTAAAGTGGGTTTCTTTTGTTTTTTTTTTTTATTTTTTTAACTCCTATTTTAAATAAAACACCTGGTATATTATTAGATTTTTGAATTTACCTTAAAATTCTAGAGAAAATTTGTCTCTTTAACTAACGCTCTATTTTGTACCGTTTTTGTAGAATTTGTAATTTTTGAAAATTTTTGACAAATGGTTAAAAACTTTAAATTAAATTTTTGACTAATTATAAGATCACTGTAAAAGGAAGTTGTGTGCTTGTATCACACCAGATTTTTTACTATTACAATACTTTCTTCGCTTTAAACGAGGGAAGTAATAGAATAGTACTATATTATGTTATTAGAAGCAAAAGTTATAGGTACTTTATGTGGCGAGGCTGGACGGCAGATAAGTACAGCCGAGCCACATCAAGATACTTTTGCTCCGAATAACATATAGTATTTTTTCTTCAAACGTATTTATAACAAATTATTTACAACGTTGTGAACAAAATTCGAAGAAAATTACTTGATCTCGTCAGCGGCAGATAAAGTTGTCAGTGGGAGATAAAGTGTTTTAGATGCCATGGCAATGAAGTGAGAGTTTAGCATCATCAATCCAGCAGTATAATTCACATTTTATTGCCGTTTGAAGAAAAAAACTATTTATATTCTACCTCCCCAACTCCTATTCCATGCATTCTTTGCAAATTTTCTGCAGACTAGGGTCGTATTGGTTCTGTTCATATACATAATTTTGTGATTACAAGTATCATGGCAATAATATAGCGTCATTGCAATAATTAGGACATTAGGCATCACTGTAGCAGATGACCAGTCTGTAACTTATTTGAAATAGTTTGTTAGCACTATAATTATTTGATATACTTATTTTCTAAGTCGCTGTTGATGTTATGCAAATAACTTTACACTCCATAAAAGTACTTTTTTAAGGTTCTTAAGTGTATGTAATTACAACTTATACCTTCCTCGAGACAAGCTGTAAAATCCGTTATCATAGTCATAAAAGAGAACCATAAACCTCTGTTTGATATTAATGTGCACTAATTTATGTTAAATTTGCTCTCGAGTTGTAGTGCTGCATGTTTTTGGTATATTTGTGTATAGTCTGACATACCTCCTACTCTGGATTTGCTTCTGTTATAGCTTTATAAAGTATTTTTTCAGTTTTAGAAAAAATACAGCTTGTTACATAATAGCTATTTTGAAAATCAGTTAGAAAATGCCTTATTTTATGTAACGCATGGGATTTTACGGAGCCAGCGAAACGAGATCTCGCAGTCACACAATTTACACAAAATCGCATTTTTAAACGTGTCATACTAATTTTTTTCTAATTTTGTCAAAAATGTTCTTTTGACCTTAAACTGGCGAAATTATAAATGTCAATGTATTTCGCTTTCGCATTTTAGCATATCAATTTGATGTACATTTCATCAATAGTTGTGAAATATTTTTATTTCACAATTAGTTACGAAAAGTATGACGTTGCCGCACTTCAGTCAATTTTGAAAAGTGACACCTTTAATGTTAAGATTAGAAAAAACTCCAAAGTTGATAGCCAAATTCTTAGAACTAAACGACTTTAATTTGTCTGTCCTCCCCTAAATTTTAGGGTTGCTATAAATAGATTCAATAGAATGCAAATAGTCATTCTCCAAAACCTTTTATTAATCGTTTGTAAGTTGTTAAAAATAGAAAGATATATACCTTGCCCAAAAGACCTCCCTGTGTACGATAACCCCCCCTTTAAAAATGTTTAGAAAGTTAAAAATTTGTACATGATTAAATAGTGAAGGTATTATAAATCTACAAGGTGTATCTGAAAAATTTCGTGGTAAGTATTAATCTATTACTCTTATTTTAATATGACATTCCAGTGTCGTAGAAACTGAACAAGGTGCTCCCTTTTTCAAAATATTTGATACGCCTCTGGCATATTTCATAATTTTGAATAATTTTGAATCTACATTTAGTTTGTCATAAAAAAGTACGCCTGCAAAGTTTTTATTGGATTAGTAGATCCTGTAATTTCGGATTTACAATTCTACTGCGCTTGCGAAAAGCAAACTGATTTCCATAACTAAAAGGTCTCAACAAACAAAAATCAAAGTTACAAAAAATAAAAATGTTGTTGATATGGAATGTTTATTGAATTGCGAGTAATAGTCTTGAGTAATGCTCACCCAGAAAATGTCGTTAACTCTCCTCCAGCCTCCTCAGAAAAAGTCACTACAGAGTTAAAAAGATGAAATTTCAACACCCTGTATCTCGGCAACCGTTTGGTTAAGAACATATGTTCATATAAGATTTTTGACTTATTTTCACACGTACTACACGCCAACGAAACCGTTACCTACCTTTAACATACATCTTGTAAAATCTATCAGCTTTCATTTTAACTTTCGCGGTCATGCTTGCCTTGTCGAACGAATGAATTTTGAAGTGTACAAGTTCGCTTATCTCCTAACTTTAAACCCAGTTCCAGAAAAAGTTAATGCAAGAAACAAAAATATATTCTGTCCTGTTTCAATAATTCAATCGGCAGGTTAATTATCAAAAATGTAAATCTGATTTAAATTTCAAAACACAACTAAAAACTGCATAATCTTTACAATTAATGGTTTATTTTTATGTTATTTCACCACACTACAAAACGAAATTATTACAGCATGAACGTTTCGAAAGACAAATCTTCCGTTTTCAACAATTAACTAATTAAAATAAAAATTAGTTAGGAGAACTTAGCTTATTTAACCGGAGATCCAGCAGAATGCGGCTAACTTCTGAGTAACTAGCTTGAAACTGACGCATTCATTTTTGTTCAGAAAAATATACAACGTTTCTGTAATTTGACGTCTAGTTGATATCGATTTTTTAAATAAAATCTATCTTTTATGCCAATCATGATTTTTTTTAAACTATAAAAAATATAAATTAAATCGTTATATATGTATTTTTAATAGAAAAACTACTGCAAATTATTTTTAAGTACTTTTAAAAAACAAAAACTATATATTCAGATAATGCAATTTTTAAGTCAGATAACTGATCTTTTCTTATTAAATTTAGTTTGACAGTTCTTCAAAGTTACATAATTATTCCAGAGAAAGCATATATCTATTAGTGTACTAGTAAATTAAATTATACGAAATCAGTTATTGTTAATTTTAATTGTTATTTGTTGAACTAGACTTAACCCGTGGGTTATACAGTGTGCTTCACTTATCATGATGTATTAAGGGCAAATGCTTTTGCCGGTAAAAATGTTTTACGAAAGTTTTTTGTTTTGGCAATTCCACAAGACAAAATAACTTGATCAAATTCCCTCGCCTTCGGCTCCGGAATTTGTCAGTGTTAGTTTGTCGAGGGACATTACCGAAAAACAACAAATCTTGAGTAAGACATTTTCCGAGGAAATCATGAGTCCGAAATAGATTTTGTGGACTATTTCCCAAATATCTGTTCATTTTGACATTTATACTGATGTTCAATGACAGTTTAAATGACGTTTTTGAAATACCACCTTGATTAAAACCACATATTTGGTGGTTGCCACGGATACAAGTGTAAAAAACTGATATTATCCCAAGGGAAAATTTTGATTTTTTTGCCACTATAAAAACACGTGATTGATTGAATTTTTGAAAATCATGGCATATGATTGGATAGAACGAGAACGTCAGTTTACTAAATACTTGACTTCAGTTGCAAGTATTGATCTTTGCTGAGCAATGGCTGACAGACATTTAAGTATTGCTGAAAAAGTAGAAATTATTTGACTTGTTGGTGACAATGTAAGTTTTACCAGAGAGGCTGTTACAGAGTTTAACGTGAGACACTCTGAACGTTCACCCATCCCTCGTCGAACTGTTGCATACGTGCAGGGCCGTAACTAGACAAAATTTTATTGTAGGCAAGCGAAAATTTTTGCGCCCTTCAGTACACTAACGGGGGACAAAAGATACTAAAGTTACTGTATGACTTCTACATTTATCTCCGGATATACGATGTAATGTATTCAAATCACACAGGTAGGTATTCAAAAATAAATCCAACATTTTTAAATCAAAAGCTTTAAAAATAAACAACGCAATGTTAACATAATCAAATGCAACGCATATAAAATAGGAACAGAAAAAAAATATTATAAAACACAATTCTAATTAAAAATATCTGTAAAAGGCTTTACTAAGAACTTCTCTTGCAAGTGGACGTTGTGACAATAAACACTTTTTTTAAAAAGCAAAGAAAAATAATCGTAGGTACTGAAACAACAAAATACTTGCTAATGCGAATTATATCAATTTTCAAATAAAAAACATTACCCGTAGTGGGATTCGAACTACAGCCCCTGCGAATTCGATTTCGTTTCTACCCGTCTGATTCACTGGACCACCCAGGATCTTTCGGATCGCCGCTATATTAAACTGAACACACTTACTCTCGCTGCTTTTTGACTCTTTTTACATTTACCCTGTAACGTTTGAGTCCATTTTCGTCAAGTGTAAAGCCTGAACTATGTGCAAATTATTACTTTTATCTATTTCTAATGTAAAGCAAAAATAAATAGAAGTGTATTTTTAAGGTGCTCACCCTATGTAGGGTCCACAATATCCCCTTTTTGTTCAAGGGTAAAAATATTACGCTCATTTAAGTAATAGTTCTGGAATTAAAACAAAAATTAAAAGAATTTTATTTTTAAAGGTGCTCACCCTGTATATATTTTACCGAAATCTTCTCGGTTTCATACCACGAAGGCATATAATCTGCATTCAAAATATCATCTTTCTCCAAAAATTCAATTTTTGGATTATACCGCTAACAGGCAGACAGACGGAATTGAGAAAACCTGTTTTTCGTCATTTAAGGACCCTGAAACGTGAAGATCTGAAGAAATCTTGGAAAGTAATTTTTTCGCGAGTACAATACTTCCTTTGTCTTTTAGAAGAGGGAAGTAAAAAGTACATATTATTATGCAGTCAGCAGAACATTTTACAAATCCCTATATATAAACATGTGGTGTACCTGCGTCTCTGCTTCACCATTTCATCGGCACCGATCGGGCGCATTTCGTCCAAAATCGGAACGCCGCTGCATCATTGATAACAACGATAAGCATATGTATTTATCAGTAAACACGAGTTCAAATCCCATTGGCTGCAATGTTTTTTTAGATTTCCAAATTCATATTATTCGCAGTAATAAGTGTTTCAGTATTATAACAGCATTAAGCTATTTTCACTTATTTTATAGATAATTTCAATATGAACAAATAATTACATATAATTATGCCTAGTAACATATAAACGTAGAATAAGGTTCTGTACTAACCAATATAATAAATGAAGCTTTTTCTGTCGGCACTAGTATGAGCCTTGCATTATGCCGATTTGGATCATCCATCATCCTCTTTTTTAAATAAAAGCTTCTATCGTGTAAGGGCGCAGAAGTGTCTTAAAATTGGACAAATTCTAACCGCAAGTGATTATAGCGAAAATGCTATATTAGTGGAACAAGTTAACTTTCGAAATCGGTCTGTGGTGTTTTGCTGATTGTTGCAATGGGCCACTGTACCAACGATGAGCCCAGAGCAGTGAATGTAATTTATATGTAATATGTGCAATCAGTGAACCCGTTCCAACAGTTGTTTAAAATCTAAGTTGGTTTGTCTCCCCTGCTGTATTACAGTCAGTTTTAACAATGCACAAAATGTTATAGTTAGAGAAAGGCCACCCATGCAGTGGGCCAAGGAGCTAATAATTCTAATGCTTTGATTGGTATATGTGGGAATTGTAAAACCAACGCTGTTACAATATGGTAGACATATAACATTCCCGACGCAAACTGCACAAGGCAATGCAATGTATCGACCAGATTGTGCGCAATTCGCATTATCTAGGCTAAAATCGTTAATATCATATAAATAAAGGAGAACGATCCAAACGTGTGTGTCACGACAATTACAGACGCGATGTCCCCCATTTGCGTTTGCATTCATTTCGCCGTCGCCTCGATTTCGTGACTGGGGCGGAGCCCCGAGCGGCCCTTGGAGAGGGGCAGAGCCCCGAAGACCTCCTTGGAGACGGGTGGAGCCCCGAGGGCCCCCTTGAAAAGGGGCGGAGCTTTGGGGGGTTCCTTGGAGAGGAGCGGAGCCCCGATGGCCCCCTTGGAGAGGGGAGGGGCCCCGATAGCCCCCTTAAAGAGGGGCGGAGCCCTGATGGCCCCCTTAGAGAGGGGCGGAGCCCCGAGCGCCCCTTAAAGAGGAACGAAGCCCCAAGGGCCCCCTTGGCGAGGGGCGGAGCCCCAAGGGCCCCCTTGGATAGGGGCGGAGCCCCGAGGGCCCCCTTGGAGAGGGGCGGAGCCGCGATGGCTCCTTGGAGAGGTACGGAGCCCCAAGGGCCCCCTTGAATAGAATCGGAGCCCCGAGGGCCCCCTTGGAGAGGGGCGGAGCCGCGATGGCCCCTTGGAGAGGTACGGAGCCCCAAGGGCCCCCTTGGAGAGGGGCGAAAACTCGATGGCCCCTTGGAGAGGGGCGGAGCCCCAAGGGCCCCCTTGGAGAGAGGCGGCGCCCCGTGAGTCCCCTTGGAAAGGGACGGAACCCCGTGAGCTTTCTTGGAGAGGGGCGCATCCCCGAGGGCCCCATTTTAAGCAATTATTCTCTCTTCAAATGATAACAGATCTCCTTTAGATGGTTAACATCAATTAAAACTTGCACGGGTGTTTATCTACAAATAACTCCGGTTTTATCAAAAAAACTGTTTTAAAACGGTGATACTGAAACTAACAATAATGGTTTTCAGTGGAAAACGTCTGAAATATTACTGAAATATGATTACAAATACCTGTGTCACGGCTTTTTGGATTAGCGTGCCTGCCGGCTATTAGAGCCGGCAGGCACGCTGATCTAGAAGGCCGTGACCTGTGTAAACTGCAGGAGTCGTCTGTACCGCATTCACTCCATTTGTTACACTGTGACAGGATTTTCATGTGCATTTTTTTAACTGTGTCAGTGACATTTAGTAACAAAATAATTGCTTGGTTAAAATTTATTTTGCATTCGTACTTACTTTATTTTTGTGTATAAAATAACACAAGTGTAATTTAATGATGATACAATATTTATTTTGATGCTTAGGCCGTGTTCAGTAACTGAGCTACTTTAGATAATTTATAAAATGTCAATGTCTTATTTTGACATTAGTAACTTTTTGTAACTAAATATGCGTACACTGCTAAAAATATTCAATAGGACACTGAAACGACTCTTAATGGCGGATTTTAAAACAACCAATCAGAAACAGGACCAATATTGACCACACTGTACTGTGTACCTGTCAACACGTTAGTTCGTGGTGTGTATTTTTTTGTGATATTTGTGTGGTGTAAGTATTTCGTGTGATCTGCTGTCATCCATGTTGTCTCGAGATGCCAACCATTGTTCCTTTTTCCCCTTCTGTGGGCATGAAACCGGTGACACCAATAACTCGGCAGAAGCTATGAGATTAAGAATCGAAAAATCGATGTAAGATCGAGAATCGAACTGATCTAGAAAATTGGCGAAACTGGCGAAATGTTTAGCAGCGGTTTTTCAAATTTGGCATCTCGAGGCACATACGATGGCGTGCTGATCGTAAGGGACTGTTTTGACGTGGTTTTTTTAGATCATGTCTACAATGAGTAGTGCGATGGCTGCTCTTGAAGCCTTTCAACGGTTAGGTGAAAGCATTGAGCTTCCACTTCACCACGTGAACGTTTCTCTTGGTTTAGAGGACGGATATTTCCCTATTTCTTCCTCCACAAAAGAACCCTCTGCTTCCTTTCATGCGAAATGTTGTGTTTTCTGAGATTGTGTAACAAGTGTGTAACAGAACGGAAAGGCCCTACGTAATAGGCCTAAAAATGGTGGTAAATTGAATAGGATAGACCGCGCAATAGCGCGCGCAGCCCCGTTTATTACAAATGAATTTGCTTGTAAAATTGCCCACTTGTTTATTATTTTTTTTTATTAGTATGAGAGGAATTCTTCTTTTTAGTGACATTTTGGCGCCCCTTGCCGCATGCGCCTGTAGGCGGGGGCTTACTCGGCCTATACCTAGTTACGGCCCTGCATACGTGACTAACATTTTCAACCCTACTGAAAATATTGCTAAACCACGTCCACGAGAATTGAACAATCGAGAACACCATTTAGATGCAGTAATATTAGCAGCGTTGTTATGATCCAAAAGTCACATTTAAATACTTCTGTAATTAAGTACTTGCCCTATTTAAGTTAAAGCTAAATTTTTGTATACGTTTTAATTGAGCTATCAGTCTATTTTTGAGTTTCCATAGGTGGAAACATTTCTAATTAATTTGCTTCAATTTAGACATCTTTTGATGCTCGTGTGCTAGTTTGGTTGCATACTCAGCATTTTCTCTCTTTCCCAAAATGTTTGAGTCTTATCAGCTAATTTTCGTCCATTTTGCCTTCTTGTCTTGATGCAAAAAGGTTGTTGAGTGAACTACGTTTATAATGCATACCAGTGACCTGGTTTTTTCGATAGCATCCTTCTGAGAGAAAGTTTCCTTTTGATTCCGTTTTGGTTAGAATATTTAGATGACCCCCCGTTGAGGAAAATTTATGGGAATTTCTCAAATCAGACATCATTCTGGATTTACTTGCGTCAAGCACATGGTTACACTTCAGCAAAGGTGGGAGCCGAACATCAAAGAGGTATGCCCTAACTCTTCTTTTGTGCTTTACGTCTTGGTTCTATCTTTTTTTTCCCCCGTACGATTAATGTCAGCCCCTTGGTGAACGCATGAGGTCCTTGGGTTATTGCTCGACTCCTGTAAGTAGCCCCGAGACCAAATTACCGCCAAAAACTATCTGAAGCCCCATACATTACCCGAATATCGACGGCCCTGGTGCAGGTCCACTCATCTGGCGTACACGACCTGTGGCTTCCGTGACGTCTTCCACAGGGCTTGCTGCACGTCTACGATCTATTATGCGGCTTCCCAAGGTCTGTTTAATCTAGCTTGTTGTCGCTCACGGGTTGCATTCTTGCTGCCTTGAGCTAACCTACAAGTTGAGATTCTTTGTATATGTGTGGTTAGAAATTTTAATGTGTTTTTGGCAAATACCAGGTTGTATTTTGTTTGGCAAATACTAGTCCGCCTTCATATATTACAAGAGTTACTAACATAACGTATATTTTGGTAAGCATCATAACCTATAGCTACTGTTTATGAAGATAAACAATTTGTAAACACATTATGGATGTGGCTCACGTACTATTTAAGTTATTTGTAGTCAGTTTGTAAACTTGTGCCACATTACGAAGGCGAGCCATGTAAACAAAAATTCTGATAGTTCTCAGTGCTGCTTAAACCAGTTTCACACGGTGCGCATTTTACGTAAACGTCCGTTGCATATTGACGTAAAAGAAATTACCGCGCAATAAAACAACGCTCACCCCTCCTTTAGTGTAAAGGCGCTGTTCAACTTTCTCTTCGAAACGACCAACCACAGAACGCCTTTCTATCACGTGATATTCACCGACAACGTGCGTTTGTTTACTTGGCTCGCCTTCTTAGCTTGGCTGAAATTTAGAATCTTGGAAAAGCGAATTTGCATAATCAATCCTAATTTCTGTTGGACTCACATGTCATGTTAATGACCGAATAGTTCGGTTCAGTTGAGCTAATATAATCCTGTACTTACAAGATATATTAATAATGTACCCTGACGTCAAAAGTTAATATGAATCTTAAATAATTACCACGCGACTCCTAGGTTATATAGCGCCCTATCTGAAACAAGATCTTGCGTCAATAAGATAATTTGAATATAGTTATGAAAAACAACTAACAGTTGCTTGCATTTGAGAATTTGGGGTGATATTCAACCCGATACTCAAAATTTAAATATTAATAATTTAGCCGCGATTGTTAGCTTTGTCAGGTAGTTATCCGGAAATGCAATTTGCTAAATAAAACAAGTCAACTTGTACCTTTTGCTGCAATATTTATTGGTATTAAACATCTAGACAGTTATTGATTACTGATATAATTACGAAGACGTTCCTTATTTATATTTATGTTAAGGTGATCTGAAATGTGATATTTTAATCTGGTTTTGTCTTTATTAGAATTTGTTTATGTAGGTACTGCCGAGCACCTTTGTTGAGATAAATTATATTGACTCGTTATCTATGTTTGCGAATTTTATTTTTGCCCTTGTTGTCGTCTTTAATTTTCAAGTTTGGTTAGTAGCGTCTTCTATAGTATACGTTTGGATTAGTAAAGTGCTGGGTTAGCTGCTACTTGGCGCCCATAATTTTCTTACAGCTAAAGATTTGAGTCTTTTGCTTTACCCACGACCAGCTCCGGCTGAGAAGTCGGTTGCCTTTGCTTGTCCCTTTTACAGTCAGGTTAACGGTAACCGCGTACCGTAATACTCCTTACACTAGTTTACGATAAATGGCTAAAAAGTAAATATCTCTTGGTTTAACATTTGGAGATGTCTTGGTCATCACAAATTTAAATCGCATAAGCCAAACTATTTACACACACTTGAAGAAAAAGATCTCCATAGAATAATGGAGTATCTTCTTTGGGCTCAAAGTAATTTTCTAAATGACAGAGAATTTTTGAAAAAAATAATACTCAGTGATGAACCCGAAATCATTTATCCCAATAATGGGTGATTTGCCGAGTTGTCGTATTAGCCCAGGTAAGCCTATCATCAAAACTGGTGTTGATTACTCCGGCCATTTTTTTATCAAAGAAAACACGAGTCGACGCTCAAGATTAGTCAAAGCTTATATTGCAATTTTCATTTGTATGGCAACAAAAGCAGTTCATATTGAACTTGTGAGCAATCTAACTACAGAGGCCTTTTTGGCAGCCCTTGACAGGTTTATAGCGCGAAGGGGCACGGTCACCGATTTATATTCGGACAACGGCACAAATTTCATAGGTGCCAATAATCAATTAAAAACGTTATTGGCATTATTTGAGTCAGAGCTTAACGGAAACAAAATCATCAACACACTAACAAATAAGAGCATTCAATGGCATTTTAATCCGCTAAGAGCTCCCAACTTTGGGGGATTATGGGAATCATCTGTCAAGTTAGTAAAAAATTATCTCAAACGTATACTAGGCGATTCGAATTTAACTTTTGAACTTTTCAATACTGTTTTGATTCAAATCGAAGGCATAATCAATTCCAGACCTTTAATTCCTTTGTCCAACGATCCAAACGATTTGTCCGTTCTAACACCAAACCATTTCCTAATTGGGGACTCATCAAGCCAAATTCGCTGCTAGTCGGAATTAATCAAGTATCATGCAGGATCAAACACCGGTCCATTGTCACAATTAAATCAAAACACATTAATTTTCAATCAAACATCAGTTGTTTAGTTCTAGACAAAATCACGGAAAATCTTCCAACAGTCTCTTTTAATCTAAATCAATTAAATATCCCAGAAAACGTTAAGCTTGCTGACCCAGATTTTAATAAATCATCAGATATAGATGTTTTAATCGGTGCAGATCTTTTCTGGAATTTACTATGTATCGGAGCAATAAATTGCGGCTCCAATCAGCCAATCATTCAAAAAACCAAACTAGGCTGGATCATCTCTGGTCCTCTTACACATCTAGTCGTTTCAAACAAAATCATAAGCAATTGTTCTATAAACAAACAAGTTCAAATTCAATTGGAGAAATTTTGGACCCTCGAATCATGCGTAAACGAATCAAATAAGCAGTCAAAGGAAGACGTTTTATGCGAAAACTATTTCCAACAAACGACCACTCGAGATGAAACGGGAAGATTCACAGTCTCCATTCCTTTTAAAGAAAATCCAAATGAACTGGGTGATTCTTATTCGACAGCATTAAGCTGTTTTTATTCATTAGAACGCACACTCTTAAAAAATCAATCGTTAAAACAACAATACGCCGAATTCATAGATGAATACCTTAGCCTCGGTCACATGTCGAAAGCAGCCACCAATCAAATCGCAAACGGTTATTATTTAAATATTTACCTCACCATGCTGTAATCCGCGACGATCACATAACCACAAAGCTCCGAGTCGTCTTTAATGGTTCATCCAAGTCTTCAATATGTAAATCGTTGAACGATGTTCAGTTTGTCGGGCCAGCATTACAGAATGATTTGCTATCAATCCTAATTCGTTTTCGGCAGCACAAGTTTGTAATTAAAGCAGACATCGAAAAAATTTACAGGCAGATCCTAATTACACCGAGCCAAAGGCAATATCAAAATATTTTATGACGATCCAACCCAGATGACCCAATTCAGACATTCACTCTAAATACAGTAACGTATGGTACAGCTAGCGCACCATTCTTAGCAATTCGAATACTAAATCAATTATCAATCGAAACTACAATTTCAAACCCATTTATAAGCTCGATTATTCAAAACGATTTTTCATTGATGATCTTTTATCTGGTGGTGAAACATTAACACACATTAAACAAATTCAAAGAGAAACAACGGAAATTCTAAATACCGCAGGTTTCACACTCAGAAAGTGGGTCTCTAATGACAGGTCAATTCAACAATCAGATCATCAAACACCAATCAATCTCGCTAGCTTAGACAACCAAGCCATATCTAAAACGCTTGGCATTCAATGGAATAACAAAACAGACCCATTGCAATTTTCGATTCAACTCAATTCAAAATCACGCATTTCAAAACGCTCAATTCTATCGGAAATTGCACAGATATTCGATCCTCTCGGATTAGTGGGTCCATGTGTTGTCACAGCAAAAATAATTTTGCAACGGCTGTGGCAACTAAACTTATCATGGGACGAATCAATACCGTCAAATCTTTACACGCAGTGGGCAGAATTCAAATCACAATTAGACGAGTTAAATCAAATTTCAATTCCGCGACATGTTTTATGCAATAATCCAAAACAAATCGAGATTCACGGTTTCTGCGATGCCTCGGGATCAGCCATCGGGGTGTGCATTTACATCAAGTCTATAAACAACTCCAATCAGACTATCGTGCAATTAATTTGCGCAAAATCACGTGTTGCGCCATTGAAAACAATTTCAATACCTCGTTTGGAACTTTGCGGTGCTTTACTAGTTGCAAATTTAGCAAAAGTAAAAATCAATCGCTAATTTTATTGGAGCGATTCAATGATAACGTTATCATGGATAATTGCATCTCCAAGCCGATGGAAACAATTTGTGGCAAACCGCGTCACAGAAATACAAAACCTCTTGCCCAACGCTAAATGGAACTATGTGCCCACGCAGGACAACCCTGCAGACATTATTTCACGTGGAATAAATCCGAAACAGTTAAAATCATGCAATCTGTGGTGGAATGGTCCATTGTGGTTAAACAAATCTTCTAACCATTGGCCTACACAAATAACTAATACTGAAATAGACATTCCAGAAGCACGTATCTTCAAAAATATTGCTTTAATCACTACTGAAACAAACAATTCATTAATCGAAAGATATTCATCTTATGTCACATTAAAGCGAATCGCAGCTCTTTTATTAAGATTTAAATTTAACTGTCTAGCACACAAAACTAATCAGGACAAATTAACTGGTCATTTAACAACAAGGGAATTAGAAAATGCAGAAACAGCCCTGATCAAAACCATACAGCCAATCGAATTTCAAGACGAATACGTAAACTTATTAAAAGGTAAACCCATAAAACCATCAAGCAAATTGTTATATTTAAATCCATTTTTGGATGAAAACAAGATAATTCGCGTTGATGGGCGAATCAAAAATTCAAATTATCCTTTTAATCAAATTCATCCGATTATTTTGCCCAGCAAAAGCACATTAACCAAATTAATTATTTGTAACGAACACAAGCAACTATTACATGCAGGCATGGCCCAACGCTTGCTTCGGTGAGACGAAAATATTGGCCAATTTCTGGCAAATCTATAACAAAAACTTGTGTCAAACAGTGCATTCCTTGTTTTGATTTATACTCGAACAACGGCACAAATTTCATAGGTACCAATAATCAATTAAAAACGTTATCGGCATTATTTGAGTCAGAGCTTAACGGAAACAAAATCATCAACACACTAACAAATAAGAGCATTCAATGGCATTTTAATCCGCTAAGAGCCCCCAACTTTGGGGGATTATGGGAATCATCTGTGAAGTTAGTAAATTCTCGTAAGAAGTTGTCAAAAGTATCCCATCGAATTTGACGTATCTCATTTCTAATATGATCCTTTAAAGCTTCAATATTAACCGGTCTATTGTTGTAAACCTTATTCTTTAAGTCACCCCACATCTGTCATTTTAACAGATAAATCCATCAAACCCTATATCGTTGAATTTGTCTTTTGAAGGACTATTTGATTCCTCGGTAATATACAGGGTGTCCAATTTAAAATACAAAAGCTGGTATTTTTTCTGACTAACCCTGTACAGTTACAGAAACGATTTTGTCCTTCCTAGATGCGCCGTTTTTACCTATATAAGTCTGGCAATTTTAAAAAATTCATCTCCGGTAGTTTTTGAAATATTTGCTATATTCCAGACTTTTTTACACCCTGTATATATACAGTGTGTCCAAGATAAGGAGGGCCAGTATGGGGATCTCGGTAACGGTAAGAGATACAAATTTGGTTAAATGGAAAGAAAGTTGCGCAATTAAAGGACTAAAAAAATGACGTTTATAAATTCTTGATATGATTTTTCGTTTTTGAATTATCTCAAAAAAACCGAATTTTTGGATTTTCTTTTTTATTTTTTTCTGGCGTTAATATTAAAGTTAGAGCGAAAATGATTAAACTTCTTTATAGCAACTTTTAGTGGACTTAATGATTACTTTATCAATTTTTTTATCCGACGTTTCGTCTTCGAGAAACCATCATCAACTTTATTTTTTTAAATACGGTCCTGGTTTTTTGAGGCTTAATTTGCAAAGCCCTTGTTATTCTGAATTCAAAAATGTACCACACATTATGGTTTAATTACGTTTCGAGCTTTTTTCTGATCATCATCAGAACATTTTTTAGATACGGACCTGCATTTCTCATAATTTTGTAAAAATAAGTTCATACAGTAAGTTAGGCCTTTTTACATGCTGTTAAAATATTAAAATGCACATCATAATGTCATAATTCTGATACATTAATGTAATAACCAACCAATAACTATTAACAATAAAAAAAAAAGAAATGAACAAAAGATAGGCAGAAAGAATAACAAAACGAACATCGAAACCATTTAATAGGTATTAAATTTACAGAAGGTATTCAAAAAGGTTGCCATCATTCTCTATGCATAAATAACATCTAACTGTAGAATCTAAAACATTATTCAGCAATACTGGCGTTATACTTTGAAAGGCTTCAAGAACCAATCTTCTAAGTTCTTCTTCTATTTCAAAACGTTAGATACCTATTACATTGTTTCAAGGTTCGTTTTCTCATTCTTTCTGCCTATCTTTTGTTCATTTATTTGTTGTTTATTGTTAATAGTTATTGGTTGGTTATTAAATTAATGTATCAGAATTATGACATTATGATGTGCATTTTAATATTTTAACGGCATGTAAAAAGGCCTAACTTACTGTATGAACTTATTTTTACAAAATTATGAAAAATGCAGGTCCGTATCTAAAAAATTTTCTGATGATCAGAAAAAAAGCTCGAAACGTAATTAAACCATAATGTGTGGTACATTGTTAAATTTAGAGTAACAAGGGCTTTGCAAATTTGGCATAAAAAAACCAGGACCGTATTTAAAAAAATGAAGTTGATGATGGTTTCTCGAAGACGAAACGTCGGATAAAAAAATTGATAACGTAATCATTAAGTCCACTAAAAGTTGCTATAAAGAAGTTTAATCAGTTTCGCTTTAACTTTAATATTAACGCCAGAAAAAAATAAAAAAGAAAATCCAAAAATTCGGTTTTTTTGAGATAATTCAAAAACAAAAAATCATATCAAGGATTTCTAGACGTCATTCTTTTAGTCCTTTAATTGCGCAACTTTTTTCCCATTTAACCAAATTTGTATCTCTTACCATTACCGAGACCCCCATACTGGCCCTCCTTATCTTGGACACACTGTATATACAGGGTGGCCATTTTAGTTGACGCATCAGAATATCTCCGTTGGTTAGCCGAATAAAAAAAATTGTGCAGACAAAATTTATTCAGGACGATGGGGGTCATTTAACTGTACTAATAACTTTGACTTTGGCGTCAACTTTTAAGGTCATTTGAATGTCAAAATAATTTTATTAAATAGGAACTCCTATTTTAACACCGGATTCGGAAAGAGCGAAAAATTTGATGTCCAAAATGATAGTTTATAACTCGTTGTAGTGACCTTGAAAAGGTCAAATTAAGGTTAAATGTTGAAAATTCGTCCAGGAGCTGTTTTTTCGAATTTGGATTATTTAAGAGCGAAAAAATATTTAAGTAGGCTTAGGGGACAATAACCTTGACCATCTTGTCCTTTACGTCAACTATGAAGGTCATTCGAAGGTCAAAGTAATTTTTTAAAATAAAAAATCTCAGTATTACCCAGAAACAACGACATGGAAGTAGTAAGCTCTGTTTCCTTTGCGGTGCTTGTTTACCGTGAGTCACCTTGCCTCTCACGTTTGGGGTGCTTGTTTACCGTGAGTCCCCTTGCCTCTCACGTTTGGGGTGCTTGTTTCCCGTGAGCCCGCTTGCCTCTCACAACTATTACTAGCATTATAATTATTAAAGCAAATTTTCAAAGTTGCCTCTATTTGCTTCAAGACACAAATGTAAACGGTTTTGAAAGTGCCGCATTGTTCTTAGCAAAGTCTCTCTGGAAATTGCTGCGCAAGCCCGATTGACACGATCTATCATGGCTGCTGCAGTTGTTGGACGTTGTGTGAAAACAGCATTTTTTAGGAACCCCTATAAATAACAATCTGGAGATGTCAAATCTGATGAATTAAGAGGCCAGTTAACTGGAACTCCCCGTCCGGTCCATCTCTCATTATTATTGTCACTTAAAAAGTTACGTACTATTCGTGCAAATTGTGGTGGTGCACCATCTTGCTGAAGCCACATTCTTCGTCTTGTCATTAAATCAACATTAGGGTTATTGTCCCCTAAGTCTACTCAAGTAGTTTTTCGCCCTTAAATTATCCAAATTCGAAAAAACAGCTTCTGGACGAATTTTCAACATTTAACCTGGATTTGACCTTTTCAAGGTCACTCCAACGAATTATAAACTGTCATTTTGGACATAAAATTTTCTGCTCTTTTCGAATCCGGCGTCAAAAATAGGGGTTTTCTTAAAAAAAAGTTTTTGACCTTCAAATGACCTTGAAAGTTGACGCCAAGGTCAAAATTATTAGTACAGTCAAATGACCCCATCGTCCTGGATAACTTTTGTCTGCACAATTTTTTCTATTCGGCTTACCAACGGAGATATTCGGATGCGTCGATTAAAATGGCCCACCCTTATATACAGTGCATTCCAATTAAAACAAGCCACCCCGTATAATTCCGTTATTTTTATATTTATAGAAAAATCCTAAAATAAGTAAATTTTTCTTTTTAAGGGGGACACATTTTTGTGTCAAAATTTACTAGTTCATAGTTAGCCCCTCCCCCCACCAACACAAACGTCAAAAAGTTCAAATAGGAAAGGGGGCCGAGTGATACCTCATCTTAAAGGGTATCAAGTTCTTTCTTTAATACTTTTTAGTTTTTCAAAATAGGTTCAGTAGTTTCCGAGAAAATTCACCCTAAAAATGGCAACCCGCAAAAAAGTAATGTTATGGGCTCACACCTTTTAATACCTTCTCACTTGTGAGTACAACACCTTTTTTGCAAGAGAAAAAACTAAAATAAAACCTGTAACAACTAGAACTTCCATAATCTTTACACAAGTTGGCTTTTAATAATGGGGTGGCTCGTTTTAATTGGAACGCACTGTATATTACTAGTGTGTAATAATTTTGTATTTTTATTAGAATCGTAGTTATTGCTAAGTATATGTTTTATAAATTCTCGATTTAAGTTTACATTATGTATCTCTGTTGTCTATATTGCAATTTTCTAATGAATTTATATTGTCCGTTTACTCTAGTATTGATGTTTATAGATGCGATTCCAGTGTAATATTTATTGCAATCTTTTGCATGGCACACTAGTTTATAAATACCTGGTTTATACATTCTATTAATTATGTCTTTAGAATGGGCAAACTGGCAAACATCTTTTTTATGCATTAAACATTAACTTTATGTTAGTTTTCTTTTAATATTGTGAATCTGATTCGAGATGTTTCTATAAAACGTAAAACTATAATGATGTTTCTTATTGTCTATGTTCTGTTCGAAAGTCGTAATTGGTGATAAAAGTTTTTATTCGTCCTCTTTAATTAATAGTTTACCTATTACATTATTATTATAACAGTGAACTGTAGCCAGAGGTTTTACCATTTTTAGTTCTCTATCTAAATTATTACCTGGCTTATAAATACTCATATTACTGAAGCCTTTTCCTGGTAATTGGGTAGTATCCACTCAGAATTTCCATCGCAAGTTTTCAAACTAAATATTTTAAAAATATCAAAGGAAAAAGAATTGATGGATCCAAAAAATGCCTTTCTTCGTCAAGGCTAAAAACCTCAGCTATAAGTAGTAGTGGGACCCCTAAACTGGAGCAACCTGTCAATCAAACTATTAAATTGATTGGCCTAATTAAATCCGCGAATTAAATCCGCGGTTTGACCTAATTAATTTCGCGGTTTGATCTAATTAATTTTTCACATGTGCTACCGATTAAATTACGCATTAGCTTCCGATTAAATTACGCGCGGCCATTTTTTATTTGCTTCTGGAATTACCCGTCGGCCATCTTGGTTTTCTGGCGCGAATATTTGAATTTAAATTTTCAGATTTTTTTTTCTAAGTTCTATTTTTGAATTTAAATCTCCCGGGCGTCGGCCATCTTGGTGCGCGCGCACTTCTCACGGCGGTTGTTTTTAATTTTGAATTTTCGCGGAAATATTTGATTTTCAAACTGGTAGATCTTCCGTCTCCCTCATCGAAGCTACTCTCTCTCTCTCATGCACGGAGGCCATTTTAATTTCGCGCGAATATTTGAATTTTAATTTTTTTTTTCAGATTTTTCTAAGTCCCTGTTTTGAATTTAATTTCTCGGGTGTCGTCCATCTTGGTTTTCTCACATTTATTTTAATTTAAAAAAAGCTCTCTGCGATGTCCCATGGCTGGAATCGAACCAGCGATCACAGCATTACGAGTACGAAGCCTTAACCAACTAGGCTATCGAAGCGATCGAGGTTAAAGGAATTAAACATAGTCACTTACGTGACACGAGCCCAGCTTTAAACAAACTATTTTTCAAAAAAGGTTATTTATGAAATTGGAAATGCATTGCCTGTGTTGTTAAATGACTTGTAGTAATTTTAAAAAACTGATTTTACGGTTGGATGTCATAATTAATAATTTTATAATTTGTGCCTGCTATATGGCTGGATTAACGAGATCCTCATTGTCCCTGCCTACTATTGGAAATTTCCGTCTAAGTTCCCTTTTTAAAACAGGTCGGTGCATGTGCTTTGTTTGGTTTTAAAGGTTTGAATATTGTACCACTTAGCTGTTCTGACATTACACTTCCATATTCATATTATAAATAAATTTTAAATGTTATTTTCGACTGAGTTTTAGCCGCTTATAAATTACAACAGCTAGTTTAAAATTAAATGGGCGATCGGTCACAATTATATATATATCAGCAATAACATGAACAAGAAGATATACGTATTGCTTGGGTAAGAAAGAGATAAACATATAATCCGTTCACGACCTTTTTGGGACAGAGTTGGCTATTATTTTTTCTTTTGATGTTGGACTAACTGATTCGGTGATGTAGCGGATGCAACTTTTTTTCTGTCAGTGTCTGTTCGACATTTTCTTGCCACCACATTGCCAAACTTATTATTTTAATATTCGTAAGAAAATAAATGCTTTATCAAGTGTGTAAAAGTAATTTTAATTTCCGTCAAAGGAAAAATCAAAATGCCCAATATAATTTTGTTACAACAAAAAATTTCCATTAAACGATGCTAGTTGCAGTTTAAAAAGGACAGACCAGATCTAAAAGAACACGAGTTGATGTCGAGACTAGAGAGAGAGATCCGGCAACAATGTACCTATTCAGAAAATATAACCTTAAACTGAAAACAACCTAACCTAACAGAAAAAGTGTCAGTTTGCATTAGGGAGTTTAGTTGCCGCAGAGGTACTGCCAACAAAATTACTAGATGGTCATAGCCTCACCTGACCCAAAAAGATCGTGAACGGCTTATATTAGCAAGTATTGGAGAAGGCTTGACTAATTTTAATTATGACATTTGTCAACTAAACATAAAATAAATTTGAATAAAAGCACGCAAAATTACGAAAATACGTAGAAAATTTATAAAAATCGGCATCTTGTCACATTAAATTCTGCAAAAACGACAAAATACAATATTTTTTTTTTACAACTTTCATTGAAAAATAGTAAAATTTTACGAAAATACGTGTTGACGACCAATGAAAATAAATTTGAATAAAAATACTCAAAAATTACGAAAAGACGTATGTGTTGATCCCCAAAGTAACAAAAATTTTAATAAAAACGCACAATTTCGTTGAAAATCTTTACAAAGCGACTTTATAGTACCGAAAAAATTATGTAAAAAAGTTTTTAAGAGTTATTGCTAAGCATAATTTTGCAAACGTTTAACAAATAAACCGTAATTTTTTAAAGTACATCACACAATTATGGTAGTTCAATTTATATGAATTTTTGATACTTTGTATGTGAAAAAATAGCTTCAATTACTAATATTTGAATAAAAACATGCAATTTCCAAAGCATTTCGTTTAAAATTTTAGAAAATCGACGGCATCTCCCATGAAAATTTATAAAAATCGGCATCTTGTCACATTAAATTCTGTAAAAACGACAAAAAACAATATTTTTTTACAACTTTCATTGAAAAAATTGTAAAATTTTACGAAAATACGTCTGTGTTGACGACAAATGAAAATAAATTTGAATAGAAACACGCAAAAATTACGAATAGACGTATGTGTTGACCCTCAAAGTAACAACAATTTGAATAAAATCACGCAATCATACAGCATCTCACATAAATTTTCGCAAATATCGACATCATGTCACATAAATTATACAAAAACTGTCATCACGTCACTTGAAATTATACAAAATACGATATTTTTATTCAACACACGATGAAAATTGAACAAAAATCACGCAATCACACATCATATCACATAAATTTACACAAAAATTGACATCATGTCACATAAATTATACAAAAACTGACATCATATCACTTGAAATTATACAAAAAACGATATTTTATTCAACACACGATGAAAATTGAACAAAAATCACGCAATTAAAAGCCATCCCACATAAATTTTCACAAAAATCGCCATCATGTTACATAAACTATGCATAATTTTGCAAATGTTTTACACTTTTTATAAAATGCATCGCTCAAAATTAAAAGAAATAGCAATTTCGTTGAAAAATTTGCAAATGTTTTACACTTTTCTATAAAATGTATCGCACAAAATTAAAAGAAATCACAATTTTCTAAATTATATCACGCCATTATGAAATCGTAGATTGATTTTTTGAAATTTTACACTTTGTAACTGTAAAATAACTTCAAATACTAATATTTTAGCTTTAGACTTTGTAATTATTGCAGATTCGTGAAAAACAAAAGCAGAGTAGAAATGAAAAACACAAACACTTTTGTAATAAACAAATATATTGTTCTTATTTTGTATAATACTTAATAATATAAATATAAATGTACAGCAGAATGTCTTATTTTCTAAAAATTCGCTAGCAATTTACAAAACTGTAGTTTGAGGTGCACGACATTTCAAATTAAAAAGGCTGTAAGTAATAAAATCAGAATTTCATTGTGTAATTTTAAAGTTTAAGATGCACCCAATCTAGAATTCCCTTCGTTTTTGGTGTTGATGACATCTGCCTTAGAGGCGTTTTTCTAACGGCCCTTTTTTGGAGGCGTTTCCTTATCGGCGTTCTTCTGACTGAACCTTTTTGATGTGGACTTGGATGAGTAGCTGGTGTTTTTAATTTATATTCTAAATCGGACTCGCAGTTATCAGTTTCCATTTCGGTTTTTCCTGTAGTACCAGTCGGGGTTGGCTTCTTTTGCTGTTTAGGTTTAGCTAGCAGCACATTAGCAACGTTAAGGTCTTTGATGTAATCAGCAAACTGTAGGCGTCCGGGTGGATTAATAGTTTTTCGAGGCCGCAGAGTGTCGTGAATTAAATCGACTATGTTAGACGCCGGTAAAATTTCACCCTTTATAGTAACGGTACCCTTGTGATCCCAGCGCACATCGCTTGAGGTACTCAAAATGCGTAGGAAAACTTCAGCTTTTTTCTTAAAAGTTTTGGGAAGTGTAGATAAAATAACGGCATTTGACAGGCTGTCACTGGTTGTTTCAATAGGTATTTTGATTGGCTGCCGCGCCTGGTTTGTGAAATGAAGGAATCGTTGTAAAACCTGATTGTACTGGATCCATTTATCGTGATCAGTTAATTTGGACTTTAAAACTTTTTGCATTTCGTCATCAAGCTGTGATAATATATTTTTCTCCGCATCATCGCCAGACTTAAGACGTTGGACAAATTCCGGCGATACAATCAACATCTTCCGCTCTTTGTCCATTTTAGTCGAAAAGGAGCTCAATCGTTTGTTCTGGTAGAGCCGTCGTGAATAAACTAGCTTAAAATCAAGACTTTCATAATAAATATATAAAAAATATGACAGGTACGGGAATCGAACCCGCATTCTCTCTAGAGATCAGAGCTTAAATCTGACGCCTTAACCATTCGGCCAACCTGCCTCCCCTGTATAAACGAGCACTCTCTGCATAATTAAGAAAACATATAGTTTAAAAAGCCTTCTACATGCAATTTCATACAATATTTCATATAAATTAAGCCATGTACAAATGTCTAAATCGGTTTTGATATATATTTTATCGAAAGACTTGACCCTCAGCTGCCGTTTTATGCGTGATTTTTGTTCAGTTTTCATCGTGTGTTGAATAAAAATATCGTATTTTGTATAATTTCAAGTGACGTGATGACAGTTTTTGTATAATTTATGTGACATGATGTCGATATTTGCGAAAATTTATGTGAGATGCTGTATGATTGCGTGATTTTATTCAAATTTTTGTTACTTTGGGGGTCAACACATACGTCTTTTCGTAATTTTTGCGTGTTTCTATTCAAATTTATTTTCATTTGTCGTCAACACAGACGTATTTTCGTAAAATTTTACTATTTTTCAATGAAAGTTGTATAAAAATATTGTTTTTTGTCGTTTTTGCAGAATTTAATGTGACAAGATGCCGATTTTTATCAATTTTCATGGGAGATGCTGTCGATTTTCTAAAATTTTAAACGAAATTCTTTGGAAATTGCATGTTTTTATTCAAATATTAGTAATTGAAGCTATTTTTTCACATACAAAGTATCGAAAATTCATATAAATTGAACTATTTCATCATTGTGTGATGTACTTTAAAAAATTACGGTTTATTTGTTAAACGTTTGCAAAATTATGCTTAGAAATAACTCTTAAAAACTTTTTTACATCATTTTTCGGTACTATAAAGTCGCTTTGTAAAGATTTTCAACGAAATTGTGCGTTTTTATTCAAATTTTTGTGACTTTGGGGATCAACACATACGTCTTTTCGTAATTTTTGCGTATTTTTATTGAAATTTATTTTCATTGGTCGTCAACACAGACGTATTTTCGTAAAATTTTACTATTTTTCAATGAAAGTTGTAAAGAAAAATATTGTTTTTTGTCGTTTTTGCAGAATTTAATGTGACAAGATGCCGATTTTTATAAATTTTCTACGTATTTTCGTAATTTTGCGTGCTTTTATTCAAATTTATTTTAATTTGTCGCCAACACATACGTCTTTTCGTAACTTTTTTACAAGAAAAAATGGTTTGACTTATATTTTTACAAGTATCCCTTGTCTTATTTGCAAACGATATTGAAAAGCTATTTTTTTTTCAACGAAATTGTCTGTTTTTATTCAAATTTATGGGGGACAACCATTCTTATACAATAAGACTCGGATATCTTCGGAACACGGTAGCTGAAAGCAACGCACCACCCTTTCTTACCTATATGAGTAAGAAAAAGATAGCCATACAAAAAATTATATTAGTAGACATGTTTAGTTGACAAATGTCATAATTAAAATTAGTCAAGCCTTCTCCAATACTTGCTACTATAAGCCGTTCACGATCTTTTTGGGTCAGGTGAGACTATGACCATCTAGTAATTTTGTTGGCAGTACCTCTGCGGCAACTAAACCCCTAATGCAAACTGACACTTTTTCTGTTAGGTTAGGTTGTTTTCAGTTTAAGGTTATATTTTCTGAATAGGTACATTTTTGCCGGATCTCTCTCTCTAGTCTCGACATCAACTCGTGTTCTTTTAGATCTGGTCTGTCCTTTTTAAACTGCAACTAGCATCGTTTAATGGAAATTTTTTGTTGTAACAAAATTATATTGGGCATTTTGATTTTTCCTTTGACGGAAATTAAAATTACTTTTACACACTTGATAAAGCATTTATTTTCTTACGAATATTAAAATAATAAGTTTGGCAATGTGGTGGCAAGAAAATGTCGAACAGACACTGACAGAAAAAAAGTTGCATCCGCTACATCACCGAATCAGTTAGTCCAACATCAAAAGAAAAAATAATAGCCAACTCTGTCCCAAAAAGGTCGTGAACGGATTATATGTTTATCTCTTTCTTACTCAAGCAATACGTATATCTTCTTGTTCATGTTATTGCTGATATATATATAATTGTGACCGATCGCCCATTTAATTTTAAACTAGCTGTTGTAATTTATAAGCGGCTAAATACACGCTAACAATGCATTCTGCCGTCGTCCGACCTTCGACTTTGTACAAAAACAACTCCGCCAGCTTTCAAATTTTCGTCGGCTTTCATAAATAATTTAATTATAAATGCTTTAATAAAAGACAGCAGTGGCTAAAAATAATTCATTAAAATCTATTTGGCCTTTACAAGAAAACAACCAGATCGAGAAATGGCTGATTTACCAATTGCAACTCAAAACGGGAGACCTTGAGTAGAAGCGTTTCTTAGAAATTTCGCAGCCTCTGACGGACAATGCAGCGTTAGGCATATCCGCCTGTCTCAACCTGCTTTAAATTTCACTCATCGCTGTTTGCCCCGCTTATTTAAATTGTAATATAAAACGCCTAAGCATAAAATAGCCGAACGTTTGCGAGCTCGTAACTTGATTGCATTTTCCGCTTGAATAATTACGCTGTTACAAGATTTGTTCGCTTTGTCCGCAACTCAAACCAGTATCGAAATCACGCAAGTGTTGAACTTAAAAACTGCAAACCAAAAATTCGTCATGTTCTAGCATCTTATAAATTATTTATTTCTGTCTTTGAACGTTTACTGTAATTTTTGACGTGAAATATCAGATCGAGGCCTTGTTTAGAAATTGTACGCATATTAAAAACACACAAAAATCAAGCAACGAGAATATTGCAAATTATAAAATAATTATTTCTAGCAAAGTTGTTACAAATATAATTTTTTTTAAAATTGTATCTGCCTGTAAACACAATATGCTAAACATTCCCTATTCTCATAATATACATTTTTGAAAAATAGTTTGTTTAAATTCGAACGGTGTGACGGCAGAGCTGCGAAATGACGTCTTGTTCAAATCCTATATATCCAACAGACCTCGATAGCGCAGCGGTAAGGTCCTAAGGCTGTTGACCAGAAAACTAGGGTTCGAATCCCACTCGGGTCCGCCGCAAATAGCTTTTTTAAATTCAAATATTCCCGCGAGTGAATGCAAGAGAGAGACAACAGCTTCGAAGAGCAGATAGATTTACCAGTTTGAATTTCAAATATTTCCGCGAAAATTCAAAATTAAAAACAACCGCCGTGAGAAGTGCGCGCGCACCAAGATGGCCGACGCCCGGGAGATTTAAATTCAAAAATTGAACTTAGAAAAAAAAATCTGAAAATTTAAATTCAAATATTCGCGCCAGAAAACCAAGATGGCCGACGGGTAATTCCAGAAGCAAATAAAAAATGGCCGCGCTTCATTTAATCGGAAGCTAATGCGTAATTTAATCGGTAGCACATGTGAAAAATTAATTAGATCAAACCGCGAAATTAATTAGGTCAAACCGCGGATTTAATTCGCGGATTTAATTAGGCCAATCAATTTAATAGTTTGATTGACAGGTTGCTCCAGTTTAGGGGTCCCACTACTACTGCTATAAAATACTACTTCTGTCTAACTAATAGTTCTTGAGTATAAGCAAAAAGAGACAGGATTTTATTTTTAAGGTTTTAAGTCAGGTAGACATAATCCGCATGCAAAATATCGCCTTTCTCCAAACCATAGTTTTTGAGCTATACCGCTAACAGGCAAACAGTCAGACAGACAGACGGAATTGAAACATGTTTTTCGTCATCTAGGGACCCTGAAACGTGAAGATCTGAAGAAATCGCGAAGCGCGCTTTTTCACGATTACAATACTTCTTTGGTCTTTTAGACGAGGGAAGTAAAATTGTAAGGGATTCGTTAAATTAATAAACACGACGACGGCGTTTCTTGTGTGCTTCTACAACTTTCTATCCAGTGGTTGTGTTTCCGGTGACTTTTTTCCGGTCAGTTTTTTTTCCGGTGTCATTTCCGAGTGAATTTTTCCGGGGGCATTAATTTTGTGACTTTTTTCCGCAAACGTTTAATTTTATTATGTGTAGTATTTTTCCTACAAATGTACAAACTACGACACGTTACGATTCTACCTGTCCCCAGCCATAGAGACGGGGTGGTTATTATTTACGTAATAATTAAGATGTAAGTTGTACATAGTCAAATAAATTTTAGTTTCACACGATTCTGCTTCAATTTATAAGTTCTGGTCCATCGAGCCATTAGTTAACATAAACAAATAAATAAGTGTAAGTTTGAAACGAAAAACGCAAGTCGAGTTTCACACAGTTTTAATCTGATTTAAGAATATTTAAAGCTTACACAGTGTTTATTGAACAGTTCATTATATTTCCAAGACTTAACTTTTAAGTGATTCATAAACACTTCACTCATTAAGGGAGAGAGATTATTTCCCATACTCAAGCCCTCACTTCTTTATAATGTTAAAATATTAGAATTATGTAAATTATGTGGGACATACGTGGGATTGGGATAAAAACCGTCCTAACTCAAAAACCTTCGTCATAAATAGGCCTGTCTGCAAAATAATAATTAGATACAGCATAGAACAAAAAAGATGCCATCATATAATTTCAACCTATTTTGTAATTTTAAGTCATATAATAAATGCAATAAACACTAAGTCTAAATTAATTACTCTCAAACACATAAACATTTAACTAAACATGTAGATATAGGCAACAATGAGTAACAAATTTAAATGCACCATACTCAATTAGTAACAGAATGCATCAAACAATTTAATTGCAAAATCCAGTCGTAACAAATATCTAATAAAATAATTTACCATTTGTTGATTGAACTCCAGCAAAAAAGTGAGGGTACAGATAAAATAGTATAAATATCTACCAATAAATGCACCTGCCACTTGTAAGCGCTAACATGAGGAATATTTTACTTTTAAAATGGAATATCTCAAAAATGAAAAGAGGTACCTATGACGTTGAAAATTCATATATAAGTTTTGTGTACTACCTAGATGCGACAGCAAGCTTTTGAAGAAAATCGCATAACCGGAAGTATAGTGTTTACTCTTGTGATGTTTCAGATTTTTCGATTTGTTCAAAAACGGCTCAAACGATTTTTTTCAAATTTTACATTTTTATTACATTTTTGATGCGTCTGATGTGAGGTAGATGATTTTCCAGTCGAATACCTCTAAAATGGGTTTATTTTGTTTTGTTTAATTTTGTTTTATAAAGTCTTATTTAAAATTGAACACCCGGTATATTATTACATTTGTAAATTCAGATTAAAATTTTAGAGAAAATTTGTCTCTTGAACTAACGCTCTATTTTGTACAGTTTCTGTCGAATTTGTAATTTATCAAATTTTTCAAAAGCATAAAAATAAAAAATAAAATTTTTGGCTAATTATAAGATCACTGTGAAAGGAAGTTGTGTGCGTATATCACACCAGATTTTTGTCTATTTGAATACTCAAACGAGTATCGTAACAACCTCAGTGCGAACGCAAAGTAGATAAAAATAATTAATGGGCTGGAAGGTACCATTATTTAAGCTCACTAAAGTGAAAATTTTGACCCGAAGGTTGTGTAGTTGGAGGTACCACCACTAACTCGCCGGGCTCCGTAGCTCAGTGGTTAAGCCACAAAGGTTGCTTTGTGGGTTAAGCATTTTGGCTACTGATCTAAGAATCGCGAGAGTTCGATCCCCGGTCCCGGTTAGGTTTTTAAAAATAAAAAATGTGGATGAAAACTAGAGAATGCCATCTTTCGGAAGAGTTGTAAAGCCGTGGGTCCCATGTTACTACGTTGTGTAGCATGTAAAAGGTTTTTTGCTAGGGTTGGAACTCCTTAGTCTCGGCAAAATTCTAAGTAGGACTTTGACCATATGACCAAAGCAGTTGGTGTCTAAGGTACTTGGTACTCCGCATACTTACACTTTGTTCATTAGAAACAAACAAACAAACGACCTCTAACTAGATGAAATGTTTAGAGGTAATCGTAACTTTAATCCAGCTACAAATGAGGGGATTGTCACCGTAAACCATATAAAACCAGTAGATGTAACTCAAAAAATTAACCCACTTACGCAAGAATAGTTATTTATGTACCTAGAGCGAAAAATGATGCATTAGGCGTGTGTCCGAAAAAACTCGAACAAACGCCTAATGCATTTTTTCGCTCGTGTTGCATACAAAATTCTTCCTACGACTGTAAAATTTTCGGAAATAGCTTTAAACTGGTGTTTTTTGCCATTTCTAAAATTTCCAGCGGCGTGCAAATTTTTACATCAGAATTGGATATTTTATCGCCCATTTCTTATTTTTCTTGACTCTTAAACACCGACACTACACAAAATAAAGCACAAGTAACTTTATATCGCGAAAAAAGGTTTAAATCGAATTCACAGTGACAGCTGTCAACTTTGACGTTTTCAAATAGCCGACCACTAGCCGACTTAGGTATATAATCATGAATGCTTATATAAAATTTATGTATGTTGCTATGTATTACGATTCACGATTATATACTTACTTATGACGGTTGCTGCGATGAACTGATTCAAAACAATTTTTGACGTACGTCAACAAGACGGAAAGCTTGATTTTAGAAGCAGTCGTAGGAAAAAGATTTTTGTAAATTACTTACATAGAGATGGTAATTACACCTTAATTATTTCATGTGGAAAAGAATGGAAAGTTGGCACATGTACCTTTCACCAAAAATAAGCAGTGCTCCAAAGTGTTTAAAATACAGGTAATATAAATCGGCGGCCCGAACCCATAACATGTGAAGAATTAAAATTATAATTGGTTGATTAAAAATACTTTTTAAAACACCTCTTCGCTGTGCTTATTGAGGTAGCCTAGTCAAATAGGAAATTTAATACGGCAAAAAATCACGTATTAGTAAGTCTCTAAAAATGACAAATTTTAAACTGGTGAACCGACTTACCAGACTCCATGTTCTGTGAACAAGAACAAATTTCGTCATTCTGCTGTTTGCGACACTCTCCAGTTTGAATCATCAGAATCAAAGCTGCTCAAACCAAATCATAAGAGGTTTGTAAGAGTTAATAAGCCATCGACACACATACTTATTACAAAAGTTCTTGTTTGAGTTTACAAGGTGTAAGACACGTGAAGCCAAAAATTACTGAGTATTTATTTGCAAAGACGATGTGGTCTAAGCCAAAATTTTATTTTAATGTCGATATTGATTTAGTTTGCCTTAATCATGTATGTCGTTGTGGTTGGGGTCTATGTACCGTTGCGGCCAACTCAAAGTGCACGGCAGATTTTTAGCTTGTAATACGATATTCTAATCATAGACGTCGAGTTTTGACGTTTATTCTAATCATAGACGTCGAGTTTTGACGTTTGCGTTTATCATCAACTGTCATAGAACTGAAAACTCATAAAATTCCCAGACATTCGTCAGAAGCAGAGAAAATGCGAGCTATTACAAAACTGGAAGAGAACTGGTCGCTGAGTAGAGTCGCAACAGATTTGCATGTGGGCAAGAGCTGCACTTTCAAAATTAAAAATCGTTGGCAGCAGAGACTTCTGCAAGAATTTTTTTTTAACACCATAGAACAAAGAATGAAGAGTACAATTTGCAACCGACTATTTGAATGAGATCGACAACTTTTGGAACACGACTGTTTTCTCAGGTGAAAAGGTATTTCAATCATTTACCAATTGACGATTAAGGGTGTGTAGACCACAAAATTCAAGATTTGAGGAGCAATATTATGTTCAACCCTTAAGCAGTAGTGGACGATTCTCTGTAAACGTATGGGGATCGATCAATGCTCACGGATCTGGGGCATGCTATAGAATTAATGGTCGACTGAATGCTAAAGATTATTGCAACATTTTGCAAAATGTGATGCTGCCATCTGTAAGAGAGGTCTTTCCTAATCAATTTACTTTTCAACAGGCAATATATTACCGAATTAATTTTTTTTATGTTAACGTAATTGATAACATTATTTTCACAAGATAACTGTCCGTGCATACATCAGGGATTGTTTATTGATGGTTTGATGAGAATAATATCAATAAATTACCATGGCCTGCAAGAAGTCCGGACTTGAATCCCATCGAAAATGTTTGGGGCTATTTAACTACAAAAATTTATACCAGGGATTTTGCACCAAACAAAAACGATTAATTATGGGAAAGAATAAGAATTGATTGGAAGGAACTAAGAGAAGGATACAATATGAAAACATTGGTCAACTCTATGAGAAACAAACTGCAAAGCGTAGTAGCAATTGAATACTGATACATATTTATTAAATACATATTACTATATATAGTTTGTTTACTTGTGAAACTTTGCTAAAATACAAACATTAAAAAAGTAATACCTATTCTTATAACCACGAGCAACGCCACTGGAGAAACCCCCATTTAATAAGCCGAAAAAGTGCAAAAATAACCATAGTAACAAAAAACCGTGCACTTTGAGGTGTCCGTAACTGTACATAGTTGCAATCCTCTGTCCGAATCCTACATCTGTTTCTACTTCTCGCCATGGTCCCAAATTCATGCATATATCCTTTCCCCTCAGCACTATTTCTTTTAACTAGCTTTCCCACAATATCCTTGTCTCTCTACCGTTTTTCTTTCTATGTTGAACACTTTTCTTGTGATTTTCTCTTCTCGGATTCTGATTAGATGCCCACACTAGCTTAACTGTCGCTTCTATTTTACTTACTAAAGAAAGTTGTTCGAAATTGTCCACTCTGCTTTTGTTTCTTGTACGATCTCGTGTAATTTCCTATCTTCATTCAATATTTTAGTCCTCTGCAATTTTAAATTTGAATTTATTCAGCATGATCCACTTTTTAGTCCCGTATGTAAGGGTGAGTACACATGTGGTTCTATAAATTTACTTCCTTTCTATCTATTAGAGTGTTATTGATTTGATAATATGCATTACTTGATTTGTCTCCTGTTTTGTATTTACCTTTGTTTGTTTGTTTGTTATGAACAAAGTGGTGCGGCATGCATATGAATTTTTCTCATTTAGTCTGACAAAGTTTTTGGGACTATCCTATATGCTTTTAATAATTATTTTTAATTTGGAGTATATTTCTAATAGTCCTAGTGCTGTCCATATGACCTCTTTCGGCACCGCAACAAAAGCTATTGATACATCTGCGATGGCTAGATATGTTTTTATCTGTTGCTAATGTTTTGTCTCTTAACGTTCTGGTTGTGCAAATGTGATCCTGATGCATTTCGTTTCCAGGGCCTAAACACTGCTTGTTCTTTATCTAATTTTCTACTTCCTCGTCGTTAAATTGGACATTTTGTTAATAAGGAAGGGAGTCATAGGGCAGCTCATTTGAAAGGTCTGATTGAATGGAATGCGTAGCTATAACTTCAAAAAATTTTGATAATCCTCAACAAAACGGCGCCCGTTTTAGTACTATTCATCTTAAATATTGTAGCTGCTACAACTTGTTAAAGATCACCTAAGTTATTCTATTGAATGAGATCTTTCAAATGAGGTGCCACATGACCCCATTTATATTTACAAAGAGAAATATGGCGCTGAGCGGCCATAGTGAATGTTTGATTGACCTCAAATGCCTTAGAAACATCTAATATTAGTGTAGTTGTAGTTGATTATTTGAAATTTGGTTAAAATGTTATGATGCAAACAAAAGTTAGAGAGGAGGCGAACTTTTGGTCCTCACTGTATGCTTTTAAAGCTACTAGCGAAAGATATATTGTTAGGTAGTTTTTAACAATTTCCCTTGTTGTGTACTCAGACGCTTTCCTCCCATGTCGAAAATATTGTCGTCGTATGCCATTTATGCTTATATATTTCCGATGACCAGTTTTTCGGTTTTGTTCCCGTTTCTTTAGCAATTTCGATGGAATGTTATCCTCTCCTGCTGCGTTTCTATTATTGTTAAGACTTGCTTTACATTTTTCATTATTATTTTATCTACTTCATTATATTGTTTTTCGTTAACTTCTCTTTTTGCATTTTGAGATTGATTGTTTATTCTCCCTTGTTCTTTAAACTTGCGTTCATAATGTTATATTGATAAGTACCTTTACACACACTGCCAACATAAATTAAATTTAGAAAAATCCACAGCCCTCTAGAGCAGTGATTCCCAAAGTGGGCGATATCGCCCCTTGGGGGGCGCTGAAACGATCCGGGGGGGGCGATAGTAGCCTCGGGTGCATTTGGGGGGCGGTGAATAAAAATAAGGGGGCGGTGAAAGCTTAAGAAGGAAGAGAAGATAAGAAGATCTAGAAAAACCATTCGTACATATTTCATCTGTTGTGTAACATAATGTAACATTATTTTCCAAATAAACACACAAAATGCAAGTTACAGATTTATTTATTGCATGAAGATTATTTACCATTATTAAATGTTCTTATTCTTCTTCATACCATTTGTTACTTTATTTATTTAGTCTGTTTATTTTCCGTTTCTTTAATTTTACTTTATCACACCCTTTAATACACCATCCAGAAAGTAAATACCATTATAATAAAGGGTTTTTATTCAAATTTATTTTCACTCAAAATACATGTTACAAATTCAGAAAAGATTAGTTTATTTTAAAAATATAATTTTTTCTAGCAATAATAATTTATACAAAATTTCTATATGGTATATTTTATTATAACATTTCATAATGGATTTTTTCAGATAATCATTTGAGTTTGGCTTTCGCTTTAGTTATTCTGATTGTCAGTTAATACCTACAAATTAAAATATAAGCTCTCATGTTACCAAACAACTATCCCAACTAAATCAACTTATATTATATGCTCGAATCTTTTTAATAAACTATTCACAATTTAACAGTAACTGTATCTAATGTGTCATTCATTAAACAATTCTCAAATATTTATGTTGTACTTTTAATGTATACATTTGCCCTTGTACTTTTTAATTGCTAATTAATTTATTCCTTCAAAATAATTTCCTACCTAGAAATTCTCTTATAGATAATTATCAGTCTCAAGAAGTTACCACTACAATATCTTTCTGTTTGTTCGCTTAAAGAATGTAGATTCCAGGGGGCGCTGGGTAATTTTTTTTTCTGAAAAGGGGGCGATAGGCCAAATAAGTTTGAGAACCACTACTCTAGAGGATAAAAGTCTTCCATCATACGGTATTTTGCAAATTTTATTAGAAAGTGTACGGACAACCCAAACTTGCTAGCAATATTATTTTTACGGATTAGGCTGGGTTCATCAGAGACGGCGTAACAAATTTCCATAGTAATTATGTTCAAGCTTATAAAAATCCTCAACGATTGTTGACTCTATAGCCTTCAATGTCGATCAAGTCCATAAAACTCCTCAAAAACCTATACTCCACCAAACAGACCCATCACTAAAAAGAAACCACTCCAAGAAAATTCTAAAAAATTATCCACCATCCACAAAAACTATCTTCCATCCACTGAAAGATTCCACAAAATAGAAAGTAGTCCTTAAATGCTACCCAACATCCACAAAAAGCTCTATAATAAAGGTGTCAATTCGTCATTAGTTCACAGAAGTGTCTTTTATTTAAACAGTTTACTTGAAAATAAAAGACGCATTCAACAGGCACTCTCTGGTCTTACGAATAATTCGGAAGTGTTGAACTAAAGAATAGAATAAAACTGCATCTCAAAGTCGCTAATAGGGACAATCAAATGGCTTACCAAACAAACACTGCTGAAGTCATTCAAATCCACCATTTAGGGGATATCCCGAGGCTAATTATTTACAACTAGGAATCGGAAATAATAACGACCACTAACATTTTCCATCTAAGCCAAATACTCGGGGCTGGAAACAAAATTTTACAGAAACCTCGACAGATTGCTTGCTTCTGTACCAGTTGTTATATTTTCTATCCCTAAGCTATCAAAACAAAGATAGACTAATACCAATACAATGTGACGCAATGACTCTAGAATTCCCGATTAAAATTGAAAGTAACTGCGAATCAGCTGTCAAATACTTAACCTTCAAACGTCAAAGCCAACAGATAAGTAAGCACCTTAATTGCACTCTTTAAACAACTTATTTCTTTCAGAAAGTTATCACCGCCAAGAGACAACACGCACAACTCGTTGAGTAAACCCAGTTAGTAGTCTCGACCAGAAGCAAAACTGATATTCGAGGATTACCGTATCGAAACTCATAATTCATATTTTTTTTTACCTCCGTATTAAAGTAATTAAGTGCGTTTAGAGCAACTCCGATTATGCGCAACAGAACTTCAAATAGTCAAATAGCCGTAATATCTTTTAAAATGTTTTATTTATGAGCTAACTATGCATACCTGCTCATACATTTAATAACTATCTACGTTGATGAACCACCGGTTCAATAAAATAGTTTAATAGTATATCACGCAACAAGTTTAGGAAAGTGATGTTTCACTGAACAAGTATGGCTGGTTTGAGTACGAGCGTTAGCGACTACTTAAACGGCCATAGGAGTTCAGTAAAACCACTTTTCTAACGTGTTGCGTATACTATTTTATCGCACTTTATAAGAAATGTAAAATATTAAATTTTTACATAAAAGTGACACTAAATGTCAAAACATAACCAAACTGAGCAGAATTCGTTTCTACGTACTAAAGCACAGTAAGCAGCTCCAGTTGATGTTATGCGTTTGGCAGTACTGAAGTGTATTGTTGGTGACACTGTAAGTCTATGTCAAATTCGAGGTTAGGTTTTGTGTCAGTTTTTAGTCAGACTGTCGCAAAGCCTAACCTGCTAACATTGTTTAAGAAGATAATTATGTCAATTATTATAGGAAAAGCCTGATTTTTTGTAGTATGAATAACAAATCATTTTTTCGTAATATATAATTTAATAATTAGACATTTCGCCAATAGTTAGCTTCTTCAAACCGCACTGATCACGCCACAGAAAATCACCACAAATTTAACTTCAATACACCAAAAATTTTACATAAAGAGAATAACTTAAAGAAACGGTTGGTTTTGGAAATGATTGAAATACAACGAAGCCCTACGGGTATAAATTATAAAACATATATTGAAAACCTAAGATCTATTTATCATAACCTATTTAATTAATATTAAATATTTACAAATGAATTATTTTTCTCATATTTTATGTTCTGCTAATAAAAAATTTCTAACTTTGCTTGATTTTGAAAATTCATAATTTAAATAAATACGACCCTGTACAGTGTAAATGTGAAATAACAGATTCAAATTTTACACTCTGCGCAATACCGATAACAAATAAGAAACAACCTTGCATTTTCATATTTACTTTGCATGCCTTCAATATGTACAGCTGATTGCAAATAAAACTGGGACAGCTAATATGTAATATTGTAATATGAAGTAGGTACAATAACATATTAAATACTCGTAATTATGTTCCTTTTCGTATGCTTCTATCTTTAATAATATTTTATGTATTCACCTACGGAAATATAAGTTAGAGAAAGTTTCACACGTTATTAAAAACGCAAAAAGTAGACTCAAGGCTTGTCCCACTTTTATTTGCAATCAGCTGTACATGTACCTACATTTCTTAAAATTTTAATTGTGGAATATGAAAATATTCCTTCTAGTGTCTGTTTTTAAAATGTAGTAACTATAAATGTCGTAATATAATATTTTGACCTCCATTATATCACAAGTACGCAAGTAAAGGGTAATTTTATGTGTTGGCTTATCTAATGTTGGTTTTTTCCTTTTTCAGCTTTGCAAACTTCAACTTTTTATAATCTAACAATTTTACTGAAGAAGCTAATACCATTGGCGGAAACGTCTAATTATTAAATTATATATTACGACAAAATGATTTGTTATTCATACTACAAAAAATCATGCTTTTCCTATAATAATTGACATACTTATCTCCTTAAACAATTTTATCAAAATTAATTATCAATTACTTTAATCATTTAAAACATAACCTGCTAACCTCGAATTTGACATAGACTTGCAGTCCCCACCAACAATACACTTCAGTACTAACAAACCTAAAACAAATCGCCATTGCTATGCAGAAAAGTGTTGCTAATGCATAAAAGTATCACATTTCTAAACGATTTTGAATGTAGAAATGTAGTACATTACCAAATTAAATGCGATACAATTATTTTATAAAAACTATGTTGTACAAGTAAACTATACCGGGTGACAATGAGATCGGGGCGATGTCTCTATCTCATTTACTTATCAAATTTGTTACAAGGATAATAAACATAATTTCGAATTGAGAGACAGATATAATCAAAATGGCGGACTTCCGGTTTTACCGGAAATGTCATTTTTTAAATGGGTTGTTCTGTACAACGCAAATTACATATGGCAGTGTTGCCAAATTTGCTTGGGTATTTCCCAAAAATATTTTAAAGATATGTTAATTTAAAAAAAAATTTCGTTTTATATAAAGATAAAGTGGTGCATGATGCATATCGTTAGATTGGCAATTAAATTTTCTATCTTATGGTACGATGGCCCTTGGTAGGTGCCATTAAAACCAATGATTTTTTCGCAAAAAACACGTTTAGCAAATTTTATTCCTTTATGAACGATTTGTTATTGATCAAATTAATGAAATATGTATTATTATGGGTTAGTAGAGTCATTGCGTCACATTTTTTCCAATCGCGGCCTTCTATGATAAAAAAATTTTTGTTTAGAAAAATGAAAATTTAGCAAAAGTATCGTATGTAATTTGAACTGTACATTCCAAAAAACCTAAAATGTATAGGGTGATCCATTTAAAAATTTAAAGTTAATGGCACTTCCGGTGAAACCGGAAGTTAACCATTTCAAATATATCTATCGGAAAATCAGAAATTATGTCTAGTATCCACTATCAAATTTTATCCAAATCGATTCATACATAAAGGAGATATAAGCATGGCTCTGGTCTCATTGTCACCCGGTATACCAATGACGCACCCTTGACTTGAGATGTACAATGATCATCTTAATTCCTGATAGTATTTCTTTTCTGTTTTGCCAAATAAGAAAAATAAAAATTTTATCTATAGTTACCACTAGTTTTTACTGTAATTACAATTGTTACCAAGTATAGACGTCTCTTGTATCCTGTCTTAATATGCACTTACAATTTTATCGATCTCCGCTTATTACGGCTACCATAAAAGAGCCCTACTCCCACCTCGTTACGCATTACACAAATATGCTTTCTTTGGGGGCTCACGGTGGTGGTCATCTGGTTTATGTAAAACCCAGCGCCTCACACACGCTGGGAACGGAGCCTTGGCGCCACCTTACATGGTTTCAGGCCGCCACGCGTGATATTGCGCTTACATGTGCACACAAAGAATGTCTTATTTTCCGTTTGAGCCCAAACTCAGAATCTGTTGTTTGTATGCAACAAACGTATGGCTGCAGCTTTTTCCTTCGACGAAATGACCCCGGCTAATTAGCAGATAACACTTTAATCTTAACACTCGCAGCTGTTTCGTTTCACACCAGCTGATGGTGGTAATTTTTAATAATTTATTGGGCAATTGTGCAATTGCAAACTTTCACCACTTGAAAAAAGAACATCCAAGTTGCAAACGTACACGAGGTATTCAAAATATGACAAAAATTTCTAAATACATAAGCTCACATCTAACGCCATTTACTAAAAACAGAAGATTCTCAATTGGAAATGATGAATTTTAATGCACTAAAGACCCGGAATGCTCGAATTCTTTCCCAAGCGCTTGAGTGGAGGTGTGGACTGATTTCTTACTTCTAGTGCCAAGTTATTTGTTGTGATGCTTAATTAAAAAATTAAATTGCTATTTATTAGTGAATTCGGTTGACGTGATGCACGCTTTATGGGTGCAGGACTGTTCTCCCATGGGAAAACTAGGGCAGAGGCTGTTTTATGCAATAAATTAGATAAGGAATGTGAAGACGAAGTAAGAACTTCCGAACTTGGCACTGTTTACATTAGCGGGGCTTTTAAGCTGCACTTTCCGACAGGCTTTGGTGTGAAATCTAACATGAGGATCTATCTGCTACCATCTATTGTTTTTAATCATTTTTATTTTTTCTTACCTATATTACACAGAAGATGCTTAATTCAAATTTTTAAGCTTTAGTTATTTAGGGTCTTTCTAAAATAAGTGGACGCAGGTTCCTGTGTCTCAAATATGAGGATTTAACTCAACTTACCTATATCCAAATCTGTTTCGTTAATTCGGCATTTTGATTCAAAGTTCTTTTTACAATAATTAATTTAGCTTATTACACTCGTACACTTGCATCGATTTGAATGATATTTTGTATGACACTGCATACTGGTATTGTTCATGAACAGGTTATATCTATTTGTCCTATATACTGAGTTACAAATTATTAAAAGTTATTTTTAATTTAGGTTCTTTCTCAGATGTCAAATTTCTCAATTAATAATAATGCAGAAATGCAGAGAGTGCAGCTTTTTTCTTTGTGTAAAGTCAATCTTAACATCCAGGAAATTTGCGGTCATATTGAACATTTACTGGACATTTAGTAATGTAACTGCTTGTGACTAATAATACTTCGATCATCTACAAAACCATAGCGTGGCCACTCAGATTTTTTTCTAAAGCGTAACAGATTTCAAAAATTACAAAGTGAGCGAAACGTTCAGTTCTTCTATTTCAACTATGACACGGTCCGATCCCGGACGAATTTTGTTATACAGGGTATCCCTAAAAGGTGCGAAAATAAATTAACCACATATAGTACAGCTCAAAAGAAGTCGAATTAACCCAAATTACCTATATACCGCCAAGAGGATCTGGCTTGAGAAAGAAATCCAGCTCTGGTACCGTATTAGAGATTCATTATCTTTAGAAATTTAAAAATTACATTTGTTTTTATATAACCAATTTCATCCTTTCGAGTGGGATCTCTTACAAATTAGAATTAAATATAACCTATACCACTTTGGCAATAACATTCACTCTAAACTTTGCAAAAAGCTTAAGAATTTAAGACTTAAAAATCTCAATTTTAATCACTCCACCAAAAACAATAATCTCAAGATTTAACAATTTCAGTCTTACAGCCCTTCTAGTTCTAAGGATTTTAATTTGATTTATCCTGACTCTGACTGTAACACATCCCATTCGAATAATAATCCTCTTTCAACTAATCTTACTTTTAAATTCCACAACAGAACTCTAAATTTGAGCAACGTAAAATTTAATCCACTGAGATTGACATTTTAGACAAGGGCTTGAAGAACAACCCGCTATTCACTCTGAGAAAGTCTTATTGTATTCAGGCATTGATAATCCGAACCTGGTTAGGGCAGACCGTACATTATGTGTTATGTATTGGAAATTAAGAGGTATTTATTAAGAAGTGTAGAAAGAAATAAATATGCGGGACTGCTTGCTAATCGCAATAAAAACAGTCGTAAAACGTTTATCTTTATCGATCGGGCGGGTTAAAGGCGCCGCCCCTTGTTTTGATCCTTTGGAGATAATAAAAAATGGTTTTATAGCTTGCTGCGGTTGCAGTTTTTAGGCGTTTAGATTCCAGGTCCCCAGAATTTAATAATTTGATATTTTTTATGATAGGAGGTAGGTACGCGATAACCAAATGGTGTTTTCAGTACAACCTGCTTTGTTTATGAGTTATGACGTATTTATACTTACAGAATTTTGAGAACTGCGTAGGTCGCTGAGATATGACACGTAGTACCTTTGAATAGAGGTTTTATATTCAAAGCGTAGTACGTATCAGCATGAGGTTATTTTTCATTCGAATACTTGGAACGAAAACCGAGTTACATAGGTTATTTCAATAACCGGATAACCGGTTATTTTTCATTAGATTAAGCCCATCACTAATTTTGATATTATTAAATCTTTAAACATGAATCCACTTTCCTGACTTATTATGAATACTTCCATTCTTAAATTATATCGCCTTCGTAAAATCCATAAACCTAGAATCTTTATCAGACCTGTTGTTTCCATTTCCAACACCCCAGTATCGGTCATTACATCTTGGCTCAACAAATTAATTCGCAACGTTACTAATTTCAAACCTAAATTTGCCATAAAAACTCCATAGAACTTACAAAAACTAAATTAAACTTACCTAAAAATTTCGCTCTTTGTTATTTTGGTGTAACCAACCTTTTTCCTAGCATTCCTTCTAATGAATGTGTTGCTTTATTAAAAGAAATGCTTATTTATTCAGACTTTAATAACAGCCAAGTTGAAACTTAGCTTTGTCACAAAACTTTTTCAACTTTGACTCTTCATGTTTTAAACACTGCTAGCAGAGATTTTCATGAATAACCTGGAAAACAACATTTTCATTGAAGCCCCTTTTATTCACAACAGTATTTACTGGGGCAGGTACAGTGGGCGCCTTAGAAATCGGGACACTTAATATGTTGTGTTGCAATGTTTAATTCATTATTATTTTTTTGTATTATTGGAATTTTATTATCAACCAAAAGACGCAACATTTGAACAATTATATAACAATCAAAACCATAACAACTACAAAAGCCCAGTTTATACACTTAAAAATATGTACATGCAAAATGTATCATAGTACGTATTGTCCCGATTTATAAGGCGCCGACTGTACGTCGATGACATCCTGATTATTTTCAATTCTAATAACCCTAATACTGATGATTATATCACCTGGCAAAACTCAGTACATCCTAATATTAATTTTAGTTTTGAAATTGAACACAATAATTCTTTGCCTTTTCTAGACATTTTGATTACTAAAAACAATAGTTCCACATCTAATTTTTATAATTTCAGTATTTATAGGAAGCCCAGTTGTACTGACCATACTATCCCTTATTCTTTTTTTCATCCCTTATCCCATAAACTTGCTAATTTTCAATTTTTATTCAGACCTTTACTTTCCATTCCTATGACCACAGAAAATTTCAACAGTGAATTTAACATCATTATAAACTCCGTATTAAACTTTCAACAAACCTAACCCTATCAATAATTTTGAAAACAAAAGTTTGTATTCAATCCCTTATTATGGTACTATCTCTATGTTCATCAAAAACATCCTTAGTAAATACAATTTTCAAATTTTCTTTTCTACTACCAGTTCCTTTCAGAAATTGGTAGTCTTCAATAAAGATCCCACCCCTTTATTAGAAAGATCTGGTGTCTACCGCCTTGACTGTTCGCCTTGCAACTGTTTTGACATTGGTCAAACTGGACGTACCTTCATAAAAAGAATCAAAGAACATTCCGCTTGCATTAAAAACAACAATTTTAATATCGGTCAACCTAATAAATCAGCCTTTGCTAATCACATTTTCGAACATAACCACAACTTTGATCCTAATATAGATTACAAAATTTTACATATAGCTAACAAAGGTAGGTTGTTGAATTAACTCGAACTTTTTGAAATTATGTCCAATAATAATGAGGTCAGACTCAATGAAGTCATAGACTCTGATAGGTACTAATTACATTTTCCTGAATATTAAATAGTTGTTTTGTCTTTGGCTGATCTCTTCTTTTATTTGTTTTTACTTTGTTCTTTTATTTTCTGACCCTGTCTAGTAGTTTTAGTGTCATTGAATCTAGGGACTTTTTGACCTGGCTTTAGTTACTTCAGCGTTGAATTTTCATTCTTAGCGCCTTCTCCTTCAGAGGATGTTGCTACTTTAATTGTTTTACTTTTATTTGTTAAATTTCATGTAATAACCAGCGCAACGATCTTTATAACGTAGTTTGCTGGCTATTGACTTAATTTTTTTCTCCAATGTGGTGTTCTTTGTGAATTTTTATTACTACCTCGCCTTCAGCGCTTAAACATAGCCTCATTTTAACCTACAATTTGGAACACGTGGTTTTATACGAGTTTTGTTACCAGTAAGTTAATTTCTTTACATTGTACACTATTGTTAACCATATGCCTCTGTAGATGATCATTTTGACCTGAAGATGAAACCGGTCTGGTTTCGAAACATGTCGCCTTTTTAATAAATGTACGTGGAGAAGACTATTATGTTTTATTGCTTCGTATCAAGATAACTCTACTATCAGCATGATGGACCACCTCCCTGCTATATGCAAAAGTTCACTCATGAGAAATGATAGCTATCTGAAAATGGTAATGATGCTTTATTTTACAATGGCTCTTGTATAAAAATACAATAACAGGTAGGTTTAAAAAAATGAATTTTATTTGTTTTAAGATCTGTCAATTTTATTATTCGTTTATTAAAGGTACATGCAAGTTTTGGCTTCTTGAATACATAAATTTTCGTTAAAGAAGAACTTAAGAAATGGTAATTCCTTACACTTTCACCGAAATGACAGATATGCTTTTAACGTTACGTGATTGTAGAGAAAATTGTTTAGCAGCAGTAAGACGTTATTGAGAAAAATATCCAAATCGAGAAATACTCAATAGAAAAACGTTCGTTGCCATTGAACTACGTCTTCGTGAGACAGAAAGTTTCTGGCCTTCTACTGTTGATTATGGCCGCCCCTGTACAGTTGGTCTTCCTCAAGTAGAAGAACTAATTTTGCATATTATTGTAGACGAGGATAATTCTATCAGTACTAGACGCATATCATACAGATTAAACGTTTTCAAATCTGTAGTGCAGCGTACACTACAGGGACACTTACTTCCTTCCATGTACAAAAGTCTCAAGAACTTTTACTGGTTAATACAGTTCCCAGACTTAATTTTTGTACGTGGCTACTAATCATCCCAATTTTCTAAATGATTTGCTTGTGACTGACGAACCCTGCTTTACTTGAAACAGTGTCACATATTTTCGTAACATAAATGTATGGGCTGATGTTTTAGGCGACTATCTGATCGGTCTTGTTGTGCTACTACAACGACTTAATGGTAACACGTACCTAGCATTTCTTAGGGAAACATTACCAGATTTGCTGGAAGAGGTACCATTAGCTACAAGGCGGATAATCTGGCTAATGCATTGTGGTGCTCTACCATATTATTCGTGAGCTGTGCGACAATTTCTAAACAACCAGTATCCAAATAGGTGGATAAGACGGGGGCAGGATGCACCTCTAAATTGGCCTAGCCGTTCACCGGACCTAAACATTTTAAATTTTTTGTTTGGGGAGATTTAAGCATGCTAGAAACTCCCTACAGGGATCCGCTTATGTACGGAAAATGGTGGAAATTTCGAACATCTGTTGTAATTTTCCATTTACTATGTTGCCTAATGTTGTTTTGTATTTTCAAAACCTACATGCTATTTTAATTGGTGATAGTAGTTCACCTTTTTATTTATTTCATCATCTTGGGGTACCTATAACTCCTCCGGGGTGAACTTTTGCGCTTAGGTAATTTGAATTATTTTCACTTATTTTGAGCTATACTTCATGTGGTTAATTTATTTTCGCACATTTGAGGGACACCCACAAACGAATTTACTAATCAATTTATTTTTCTGGAGAAGACATTTCAAAGTTATCTGCTGTATGATCTGCGTCGTGACAGCCATACTTCATTCACTAGTAGTCCACCTATCAAATATGACATGAAATGCCTACTGGTTGAACGAAGAGCATTAGGTAAAAAATTACTGTCCAGATAAAATAACAAACGATAATTTATTGAAGTGGCTTAACATGCAAAATCGGAGAATACTACAAGCAGCTGTACTCTTTCATAAATTTGTCATTGCAAAAACACCTTCCTATCTCTACAATAAAATTAGTTTTAGATCTGACGTACATAATATTAACATTAGAAGAAAGGATTTTCTTACTCCCCCTCTTCACAAATCTGCTCTTTTTGAAAAATTCTCACAATATTGCCAGGATTTATAATTATGGACCGTCGGAAATTAAAAACAAATCAGTTCACAGTTTCAGAGATTGGTAGACTTTAGTGACTTATATAATAAACAGATCTCGTTGCTTTAAAAACTATACTTATATCATGTAATCAAGAATTTCTATTCATTTCTATAATGCTAGGGTGACGCACATGCACTGCTTCAAACTTTGGGTTTTATACACTATGACCATGATGGTTAAGTTGAAAAGCAAAACTGTTTATTGAACTTCGCCATATTGAAACCGTAACGTTGTTTTCACAGCAAGTGTTTTTTAAGTTGTTTTTGCCAATAAATACATTATTATTATTATTATTGTTTTTAAAGTAGATTTCTGCCTACACCGCTATAGATGTTGAATTCATAGCAGAAATATTGTTTCATATTTTAGTAATACCAAAGAGCATACTCTTTGGTAATACTGATTTCAAAAATAAAATTAACTTTTGAAAATGTAAACAGGTTAAAAAGTTACAAACAGTACCGAATCTAGAGGAGAGCCTGGGCCAACGCAAATTTCTGAATGGTGATACCACTTGACAGAACTGACAATAAGTGATGTAGCATGTTACGACTTGCGTTCTTTAATGAAATGAACTATACGCGGTTGTAGGAATAAACTGTACTTTAGTTAGCTATAAGCCATTTGTATCATAAATATTTTACGGTAGAATTTCGTATGCAAAATGGTATATTAAAATTACAACAAGCGAATACTTAGCCGATGTTTAGAAACGTGCCTTTCTCTGGGAATCTCGAGATATTTCAATTTCAAGAATAGATTAGAATAAATTTAAGCATGGTCTACTTCGTAAGCCGAAATATTGGCCGAAGGTATATGGCTAGTGCGTGGTCAGAAGTGCAACTGTTGCCACTCGATCATAAAAATTACGTGCCGGCAGGAGCAAATTCTTTTAGCAGAATTGTAAAACTTTATTAGCGATAATTTGCGAGGGGTTGAGCTTCACAAGTTTTAGTGTGTGAAAGCTTCAAATTTGTCAAATTCATAGGACTATTATGAACTGTCACGTCCGTATGTACGTGTCAAAAGTCCAAAATTTAGACTTGCTCTGATAGGCCTATTTGGAAATGTGTAAACGCCTACCGAGTTTTCTTGGTCAAACTGGACTTAGAATTTAGTTAGTTAATAAGAAGATGTTCATAAGTAAAGTTAAGAAGCAACGGTGTTAAACTTAAGTGTACTATAAAAGGCAGAAAAATAAATGCAAGTATTTGTAGCTAAGTGTTCTTATTAATCTAGCAACAGTAGCTTCAGTCTTCGTGTCCAAGTGTATTTTAACTAAAAGGATTGCCAGTTACCCCGACTTTAGGCGTATCGCGACAAGCAAAAGAGAAAAAAAAATATGTAAAGTAAAATCTAATATTTACAGTGTTGTGCTTCAATTAGCATGAAAGAGATTTGCAAAATTAATAAAACACTTGGTTTGTTTAATAAAATATATTAAAACTGACATATGTTTCGGTTTTCAACCATTCTCAAAAAGTTTTTTTTCCAAAGCAAATTTAAAGTTAAAATAACGGCTTACAACGGCTCATTACAAAATCAGTTATTCGACGAAATTTAGTCACAGCTACTGCGTCTATAATAGAGATGTTCACAAAGTTTGATTGAACATTGATACTATAATAAGTTAATTCACGTATATTGCTTTCCTTATTTTTAATATCTCCAAAAAGTTAATTCTTTTTCCTTTGTTAACATTGTATAACACTTTCACCTCATTGGCTTAAGCAAGTACCGTGCATCTATATAATTACTACTAATTTACTGTTAATATTTTTACAATAAGTAACACGATTTGAATTTTTCTTTTTCACTAAATTCCTGTTTTTACTGTGGCTAAATAAGTTATCAATAATGTTTCCATCGTAACCATTAGTTACAACAATCATGTTTAACATATTTATTTGTTTTTGAAAATTGTGGGGCGTTAAAGAAATGGTCAATAACCTTTGGACCTAACTATAAACGGATATTATTTTTACGTTTCAAGATTGATTAGCAGAAGCAAGTATTAAGGTGTAAGTGGAGGTTGATTTGCTGTAAATGTCAAAAGTAATGCTTCCATTAACATTTTGAATATTTAGATAGGAATTTATGCAACAACTCGAGTTTGCCCATGTAAACACTGCTAAAATTACCAGCAAATTCAAGGTTTTGAAATATCTTTAGTCTAAATTTTTATACTTAAAAATATTTTTTTTATTTTGATGGACAATAATTACCACTGTACAACGTAATCAGAAGTTGCTATGTTTAACTAGGTACCTATAAAAGGAGAGGGCTATTTAATAAGATGTTTAATATGGGTACTTAACATTGCTATTCCATAACTATCTGTATAATGAGTTTTTATTAGAATACCTAACTCTTTTGTTACAGAATTACAGTGAAAGCTCCCATAAACGAAAGCCTCATTTTTTTTGTCCAGTTACGGATGGTGTCCGGTTAAGAGAAGTAGCTTTAAGTATAATAATTTTAATTTTAATTTGCTTATTTCTGTATATTTGTACATATCTCTATGTATTGTATGCAACAATAGAATCAAAAATGTGCATAACGAAATGAATAAAGGAGGTATGTATAATATAAGCAGTAATCACTTATGTATGCATGTAATTATCTTTCCGTGGCAGAATGAGCTAATTCACTTACCTTTTTGCTAGAACGCGAACTGATAACTTTTCTTTATCCAAAACGTTATCATTTCCATTTTTCTTTTAAAGTAAACTTTTTCGGTGCCATCTTAACCCAGTGTGCACAGACACGTTGAACTAACACTTAATATTAACTACATAAAAACCTAATTCAAAAACGCAATTATCCGTTGTATCAAAGTCATCGACGTTAAGAGTTGACTGCTGATGTAAAAGGCGTTCTATATTAACGTTATTTTAACGTAATGTTAAGTTTTCGTGTTTTTATAGACCTGACAACGTCACAGCGTAAGTCAAAAACGCCATTAACGCGTTGCTGTAACGTTATATCGGCGTTAAGAGTCGACTACCAATCTGATAAGCGTTTCATATCAACGTTATTTTAATGTAATATGGAAAAAGTTTCCAGTTTCTCTAACATAATACCTACGTGCTACTTCAACTAGCAGTTTAAAAAGCTGGTAAAATCAATGACATATCGGCTTGAGGGTCGGCCCTTACTACCTGTTGGCGAAAGTTGTACTGGGTATTTGTCAGTTGGTAAATATCGGCCTAGGTTAGCTAACTCGCCATGAGGGTCGGGGTTCCAGCGAAGCTGGAAAAGAAACTAAGGGAATGGGTGCCAGGTACTTGACGCACACAAATTCTTGGGTCGGACCTCCCCAAGATGGAGATATACCAAGAAAACCAAAATAATAACAGTAAAGAGATTTTCCAAACAAAGCGTGAAATGTCGAAATAATCTGGCAATCCCAAAAACAAAATAATCCGGAATATTAAAACATATTTCGAGAGGCGGAAACACCCGGGTTCAGAGCGGCGCAAGGGTAGAGCTAGCCTTAAACCCCGTAAACTAGCTTATTGAGAGGCTGTTATTTCGCTCAAAATTTAGAAAGGAAGGACTACTTTATTTTGAAAGGCCTTGCGAAGTTTGAAATACTCCCTACAGGATATTCATATTATGTAGAGCTAATTCACAAAGGTTTCGCAGGACAGCATTGCTGAAATGGTAGCGTAAGCGACACACTTGTTACTAGAATAATAAAGATTGCAGGAGGGTAGAAATGCTTAATCCGATGCGTAATTTATCAGCTGAAGTTCCAATAAATTCTAGATAAACACGGCTCGCAACCGACATTGCGAGGGCAATCAGGTGAGTATACAATGTAAACTAATACACGAATATGCAGCTATAGAGCGAAATTAATCCTATGTGATCGCAGCATTTAAAAAGATACTACCACGCAAAAGAGTACAATCAATACAAATTGTCCTAAGGACTATGCATACCTATTCATGGCTAAACTGTTACATAAACATACGAGCTGGGCGAACGGAGGCCACAGTAATTGTCGGAGGGCTGCGGGAGATTTTCGACCCGAGAGGCTGCAAAGCCAGAATGACTTCGACGGCTAGCAGCGGCTAGTGCGACTATCACACGTGCTTCATGTAGGTGCCAGGGGGCGGGCGTTCGAATCCCATGCAGGTAACGTTCCCAGTTATGTAAAAAAATGCCATCCTAGGTGGAAAAGAGCTAAAAATACAAATTCCTAGGTACCTTACGGAACTAAAAAAGGGAGCTAAAGAGGACTAACCCGATGGTGGCCAGCAACCTGCAGTGCCGTCCAAACGACAAGAGAGGGCCCCAAAATTCCGCAAAAGCTTGGCGAACGAGAGTAATACAACACACAAACAATTACCCTAACGTTAACGGGGTTTCGATGCCTCCAAATTCCTTCCCAATTGGAGCTAGCTATACGTAAGCTGCTGAAGCAACGATCCCAAAGAGCGTCACCTTACTCGAACGAAGACTGGAATGGAATAGGCCGAAAATACTGTCACACGCAATTTAACTTAGATTATCAAAATTTCCAAAAATTGGAAAAGGACCACCCGAAAAACTATTGGAATGCAGAATGATCTAAATCGATGTAATTTGCTGTAAACTTTATCAAAAGATGAAAACGGAGTTGTCTAGCTACTCAGGAGAAAACGGGTTTAATACCGGGTGGCCATAAATATCTGAGATCCCGGTAGCCATGGAATTAGCTACTTCTAAATGTTGGTTAGCATTATAATTCAATTACCATAAGTATTGGTACCTATGTAATGTAATAAAATGCAATAATAGGAGGGAAATGTGCCCCGGATTCTGCAGTTAAGCCTACGACTCGATTATAAAAATCTCCTGTTCTAACTTCATTACTTATTGCAATCTGTAATAATTTTTGACAGATAGGAATTTTAGTTGTCATGACATTAATGACATTTAGTTTAGTTGGATTCATCACTTTAATAAAGCGGTGTTGATTCCAAAGGTAATGTGATATCAGATATTTATGGCCACCCGGTAGAATGTGAATGGGTTGCCTAACAATCCAGGGAAGAACCTACCCAATAAATGCCTAAAAATAAAATTCAATTGGTTATTTCGAATATTACTTGCTAAACTACAAACTAAGCGTAACAAATTTTCAACGAATAACGTCTTTTCAACCACGTCAACGTCGTTTCGACGTAATGTACAAATTCGTTTGAACAAAATTGTGTGGTTAATTTTAAAATAAAAATTTGAAATTTTTGAAAATGTAGAAATTTACACAAAAGCCTATCTTTATTTTAATATCTGGCAATTATAAATATTTGGAATCCTCAAAAATTCACAATATCCTTATTCTTAAAACTGAAGCTCTCAATTTTTTAAATTTCTTTTGCAAACCCCAGACTAGCAACTCGATTTTCCGCACTAAAAATCAGTGATTCAGATAAAAGACTTATTTTCAGATAGCGTATTAATTATTAGAATCTAGAAATATATAATTTACGCAAAATAAGAAAGCCATTGCTATAGTAGTAGTCCATGTAGACTTTTTTACATTTTAATTTGTCAAAAACATTTAAAACTGTGATAAAACATAGCAAAGAGTATTCTACTAATGGTTTTACATTTCAGTTTATTTGCAAATGCAATTACATTATATTTTATATTTCAATGAGACTTTTCAGCTGAACTAAAATTAAATTCACTATTAAATCTACAAAAAATCATCACTAAATTTGCATATGTATAAAAACGAGATATGTAGGTAAAAGTTTAAGCTCTTTTTTCCTTCTATTCTGTGATGTAGTAAACCGCATCTCTGATAGAATTTAAAAAGAAAAGGGCACAAAATGTAGAATTTTAAGTTTTCCTTATTATATTTTGGTACGTAGCAAACTATATTTACATCTGTTTAAAATACCCCATACAAACATATGTCACACTCTTTTGTATCCTGTGTAATACTAATTATTTTTTAATATGTTTAATGCTTTAACAGGAGATGAGATTCGGATGCAAGAGGGCGTCAAAATGTAAGTTCGTCCCTGCAATAAAAATTCCTAGATCGGGCTCTGGTTACAAGCAACTACATTTTCGAGTTATGGGTAAAAAGAGCCTAAACAGCATTGCAAAAAGTAAATTTTTATACCTAACTCTACGGAACAGTAATGTTAATGCACATTACACATGCTAAATACTAGCTTGAGTGAATAGTGGTCAAAGATACGCCAAAAAATTATAAATAAAAAATTAAAATTAAAGAAGCTTAATATTTAGTTTTCAAAGTTTTGGTGAAAAACTGCTTTTTCATGTATAGTTATTTTCCAAATTATGGAATCTAATTTCCAGCACTGCATTTTTAACTAAATTAATTCACTATAAGTAAATTCAGCTTCACATTTCTTCATGCGAATTCAAACTTAATTAAATACAAGAATTCGTATTTGATAGATAATTAATCCAATAAGTACTTTAATTTTTTGCATGTATTAGTAGGCGATGTTTGCATAAATCATTTCAGTTGTTAATTACTCACTATGTTGTAAATGAAGAATAAATTCCACATCGAAACTCCATTCCGCAATTCATTTGTCGACTCGGCCCAAAACCGCCAAATTAGAAATCAATCAACGAGGCATTACGTTACAATCAATTTCATATCCCAATATTAACATAAGCAGCCACGTGATTGGCGGAAAGGCGTGCGCTCCGCTACGTCACACCGTTCGAAGCCCTAAATAACACGCTTTACGGCCGAATATGCGCTCGCATTTCGACGCTGACCATCGGTTAGCAAAACAGAGCCTTATCCCGAGGGAGCTTTAGGAGGTAGTCGGAAGGGCGAGGGGGCCCCGATACACGTTTGGGGCTATCTTAGGGATTTTGTTTTCATGCTTGATTAGCTCTTGAAACACGAAGAAATTTAATGCATAATTTGTCTCGCTCCTGAAGTGTGTGGATCATTAGTTCTGTGCTAATTAATTAACGCGATTCGATTAATTAACTTCACTGTGCCGTATTAAATCATGTGTGGTAGTTGCTAGCCCCTTTAAATAGTGACCGATTAATTTGAAAAATGTTGGAACAATCGTTTCATAGCAACTCCAGTGACAATTTTGAAAATTGTGATACGACCACGAACTCGAGTTGCCTGACAACCCCCTTTTCTGTGAAGGACATTTTGAACTTGAATATGACCAACGAAACAGATTTTGCGGGCTCGGGTTTGAGCTTTGTGAATTTGAACAGTATTAAAAGCGAGTACAATGCGCAATTCGAGGACTACAATAACGCGTTTCCGCATCAGCAGAATCACTGCTGGGATAATAATTTTGCGCCTACTTACGATCCCTACAACTATAACTTCTACAACCCTGTAGATGCGAACATTAAGTGTGAAACGTCAGCTTATGCCAACAAGAACTTTGTAGTATGTGAAAATTCCTATACGACACCGTCCCATGTTCAACAGTTGAGCAATTTGTGCGTTCCTTTCCAGGAACGAGCAAAGGAGAGCGAGTTTTCTGGGGTGGAAAGTCCAAGTAAGTATTTTCATGAAATTATGTTTCCCTTATTTAGGATAATTATATTACCATATTTGAATAAAAATAATATACAAAGAAACTCTCATTAACATAGAACTTATTAATAAACCGGGGTGTGTTAAATATAATTTTATGGTAGGTACCTAGATGTAATTTTTTTCTCACAAGAATTACAAAATTAACTATTTCTTTTTAACTACATAAGAACAAATTACAGTCATTCGAAATAATCCTTAAAAACTACTGTCAATCGAGATAGCGACCTTTCAATCACTTAGGACCATTCTGTAAGTGGACGACGCGGGGCAGAAACCCTTTACATTTTCATAATGCAACTGCAAGAGAAAGTCAGAATTAAATATATGCAATTGTGAAATGCGAATGTCAATAGCATAATTAATTTTAAAGGGCATATAAGTACAGGATACTCAGAAAACGTGTGAACATTAAACACATATTTCTGGGTCCAACATGAGACAACTTAACTCAACTTACCTGCATCAATTCGTTTCGTTAAGCCAGAATTCTGCTTCAAAGCCCATATTAAAATAATAATTTTTCTTATAACAATACCATGCTTTGGTATGACACTCCTGATTGTGTAGCATGTGTAATTGTTCGTCTTCTGGGACGATATTAGTTATTATCGCTGATAGATGGGTGTCACTATATAGAGCAGAAAGTAACTCTTTAACTGTAAGGCATATAACTCTTTTTTATACAAAGAAGCACCCATTAGTAAATTTTTCTATACTTTTATAATTTTTTATATTTTCTACGCTTTAGACAGAGAACAAGAAAATCTGAGTGGCTGCTCGATGCTTCGTTTGAAACTAGTATAGGAGTATAGTTACCTTGTATGCTGAAAAACGAATGGCTTAAAACTAATTTTGAATTAAGGTACCAACTCTTTCTAAATTATTAAACATCTCAGTTAAGAATAATGCAGAAATATTTCAGAATGTAGTTAATTTTTTTATTTAGGACATTTGTATCCTGGAAAATGTACTACATTGAGTACCTACCTATCTAGATTAATTAATGCAACTAATAATACTTCATATACAATTAGATTAAACCTGCTTCTAAAAGTGGAGGGTGCAGTCATTCAGATTTTATTTTTCTCTATATACCTAAATCATCAAAGACATAAAAGTAAATTACCAATGATCTGAAAAGAGTACATGCAATGCTATAACAGTGAATTAAATGGCATGATTGTGCAAGACTTACTCTCGGTTAAGTTTTCAAAGGGCCGTATTCAATCATTATTTACGAATTGTATCCCAAAACTTGAAAATATCATTACCGAGGATGGTCATAATTACAATGTCTTATACCCGAGATTGAAAATTATCACCCCGAATACATAAGCACTGTTTTAACTCTCAGACAGTGGAAATATATTTTTTTTGCCTCCTGACATGTAAACAACACATTCATACACAATTGACCTACACCGTAACTACGATTTTACAGTTAGTCAGTGTTTTTACGTATCCCGGTGCGGTAAGATAACGAAAAACTGTTTAGCTTTCAGAGACCCTTAAGAAAAAAGTCTCTTTCTAGTAATCAAGGGTATTTGCAAAAACGCTAGTTACGTAATTCCTCGTTCAGTGGAGTTTTGGAGAAATCACGAAAATTTATATTTACAACTTTGTTTTTTGAAGTTTCAAAACATCAACTACAAAATTTAAGAAATGTTAAAAAAAATATGTCGACGAAAAAATGTAATAAAATAAGCATTTTACCGCACTCGTTATATAAATAATTGCTATTTACGCAGCGCATGAAAATGAATCGCGTATGATTTGTTTAGGCACGAACAATATGAAATTACTGAAATTAAAAAATTTATTATCTGGTAATTTAATATTAACTTCTACATCAAAACATAAAATAATGCAAATAAAATTGAATTGCACGCCAACCAAGTGCAAACTTCCAAGATCACTTATTCCGTCGATTACCTATAGAGGGTGTCCCGCAACTCCCACTAAAGCTTCAGGTAGCAGGCTTCGATATCACATGAGAACTCTAAAATTATCAAGACAAACTTGACAAATTTGTTAACACTATTGGGTTAGGTTTGTTCAATGAATGTACTTAGCAAGAAGACCGTTTGGAAGTGACAAATTTAAATGTACTAATACGTATTATTAAATCTAGACAGAAAATAATGCACAAAGTAACATTTTTATTTAGAAAATTAAATGATAAGTAAAATAATTCTCAAACAATTATTTGCCTCAAAAAGCATTACATTATTGTAAAACGTTTTCAAAGTATCTCCCATTAGTTTCGCAGCACTTGCGTGCATTCACAATAATTGCATCTTGAACAAGTTGCAACATTCTGGGGTTAATGGTGGTGGCTGCTTTCTTTTCGAGCTTGGATAGGAGTAACATAAACCAAATTCCTCAAGTGCCCCCACAGGAAAAACTCCAAAGGTGTTAAATTCGGACTTCTCGCTGGCTAAGCTTTTGCACCGCCACGACCGATCTATTTGTCACGGTAATGGTGGTTAAATCATTGTCAAAACACACCTGCATAATGTCATGGTGCACCATCGAGCTACACCTACATTTCGCGTTAGAGTGCAAGAGGAATATTCTCCAGTTATCATTTCAAAATTCTTAATAAGTTTCTGTATTTGGCCTTTCAAGAAGTATAAAAGGGGCAATCAACTTTTTTCCAAGTATTTCTGCCCATACATTTACTGGAAAACGTACCTGACAGTTTATTTCGTGAAATGTATGAGGATTGTCATGGGCCCAAACGAGTTCGTTGTAGTAGTTAAAGATGCCGTTTTCTGTACATGTAGCTTCGTCCGTCCATAACACAATGCTTATACACAAAGGATTCCTTCTATGGGCTTCTACCAACCACTCGCAAAAGATAAATCGGAGTGGATAGTCTTCCTGCAATAAATTCTGAACTCTTGTTTTCTGAAAAGATACAGTCCACCATCTTTTAAAATCTCATGTACACGAGTTTTAGAAACACCCACATTTCTAGAAATATTTCGTATAATAGTTTCTGGATTTTCAGCTCTTATTTGTGAAACGTTTTCCTCTAAGTTGGTTTTCCCTATTTTTGGTCGACCTCCGTTTATATCATAAGCTGGATTAATAGTTTCAGTTTGTCTTAGTCTTCGATCTGCATCTTTTATCACAATATGGGAGCGATGCTTTCTGTTGGAAAAACGTATGGCGTGCACCCTTGCAGCTTCATTAAAATTTTCTTGACAGTTTCCAAAAACCCATATCATGTCACCATATTCATATGTGGCGTACTTCATGGTACAAAGACAAACTTTGCTTGAAGCAAATCAATCGCAAGTGAAATTACAATCTGGGATAAATCTGATGTCACAACTGAATTTTAAATATTTGTGTAACATAGAAAAAGGTTACCTGAAGCTTTAGTGAGAGTTGCTGGACACCCTGTATACAGGGTGATCATTTGAAAACGATCCACCCCCAATATCTCGGTTCACAAGGCTTTCTAAAGGAATCGCCGAGACACGTCAACAATATTAATGAGGGGACATATTTTTACATAAAAGTTACATAACACGTTTTATCCCCCCACCCTCCAGAGCTTCCTCCTCAAAAATTTTAAACGGCAAGGGGGGTTATGTGATACCTCATTTGAAAGGCCTTTGTATTACCTACATTTTGACGTTTTGATTTTTAAAATCGGTTGATTCGTTTTTGAGATATTAAGGGAAAAGTGTTTAAGTTTATTAAAACACAAGGGAGCTTTTAAAACGCATAGCAGGCTGTTGTCATAATGCATTACTGGATGTTTTTATTGTCAGTACTTGTCAAAGTGTTTGGCAATAATAATTGTTGATGTCCGTTTAAATTAAAATCGATAGATTTGTTTTTGAGAAATTTAAAGAAATATGAAAATTAGACAAAATAGCAGGCTGTGCAGAAACAATTAAATGATGTTTTGACTTTTGTGCAAATTTAATACTGTAGTGATTACAGTGTTTGTGTGTGTTTTTCTTTGCAGTTGGAGATTTTTGTGAAATTTAAAACACGTTAGCTGAAAGAATTGAAATTATTTTTATTTATGGTGCCGAAAATCAGTGTGCCCGAAGAACCGCTGCTACTTTCAACGAAAATCATCCGGAGTTGATTGGAAAATTTAGAGAAAGTGGATCTGTTGCGAATAAAGAAAGAGATTAGCCTAGAGTTCTACATGAAGCAGGCAAATCGAAGTTTTAGGACATTTTGCAATAAATCCAAATAATTCCCTTCGCCGGGTTTCTGCCATAATTGGAATTTCATATGGTGCAGTTCAGAAAGTTATGAAACTTAACAAATTTCATCCGTATAAGATGCAGATTTATCATGAATTAGCCGAAGAAGACTTTGATAGACGAATTGAATTTTGCGGAACAATGACAGCTATGATAAACATGACTGGTTTGAGGCACCAGTCTCTTCGGAGGCGTGGGTTCGCATCCCACCGCTGCCACCATTTATAACCCAGGGGGTTGTTTTGTCACCCCCGAGTTATCAGTTTACGTGCTGCCACGTTTTTGGTGATATAGGGGTTGGTTTGAACCCGTAGATCACTATATTCGCAAGTAGAAGATTGTAACTCCTCGGCTGTCCCCTTGGTGGTACCTTAAGGGGTAAGGGCTAGATTTGTTTAAATGAAACACCCACAAAAGAATAATTAAACTTATATTGAAAGAAACAAATAATTCGGCACGAATACAATGGGCTACCGCCCTCTCTGTTCAGGGATTAATTAACTGTAAGCTTCGTAACTAGATTAATCAAAATTATGCCTATTTAATTGGTTTTGGAAGGAAAGAATAAATCTAGCGACGGCCTTTTGAGTTGGTTAATATAAAATAACAACAATTAAGTCTGACCTGTTACTCCTGCGCTGTGGTTACTGCCCCTCGATTTGATTATTATTTATTTTAAACGGCGCGACCGATGTTTAGTTATGAATTAAATTGAGTTCGGCTAAAATTGATTGGAGTCCCATGGTTCCCTTTTTGCACCTGGATTTTCTTAAGGTTGGGCACTACACTACACTTTAGTTTTAGATCGAAAAGATGTAATTTTGATTTAGTTAGAATTGGCACCGAAAAATGTTATCGACGGGTTAATTTATTACTCGAAACCGGGACGCGAACTGCCCTTGCGGTTTGCGTTCCCTCCCAGGTAATTTTCTATCGTGGGGGGCCGTATGTTTCTCGGGCTTCCCCGTTTTGTCCAACTAGCATTTTGACTTGTACTTTGCGTGCCCTGAGAATTGCGAATTCGGCATATCTCACACGGGTTTGCGCTATGTGTCAAATCGGCATTCTCTATTCTCAGAAATCTTTTAGCTTTATGAGCACCGGATGTAATTCAATCGTTTTTTCTGACTACGACAAATGTAGCTTTCCATTCTTGGTAAATGAACTTTCGCGTCCGCTATATTTGTAATTTAGGCAGGGGCGGCTTTGATTTATTCTTTTCTTCTGACAACTTACAATTTATAAGACTTATAATTATAACGCAATTTTCTTGCGGGTTGTTACACAAATAGCAGAAGTTTATAAACGTGAATAATTTGTTTTACTTAATTTTCAATAAAAAGTTTGGGGTGTAAACTAATTTAGTTCAACATAGACTATAATTTAGTTTACACCCCCACATACAACTGATTTCTGATTTTTCTATTTAGCTCAAGTGTGGGGGAGTAAACTAAAAAAGTACCCATAGACTATAATTTAGTTTACACCCCCTAAATGTGGGGGTGTAAACTCAAAAAGTACCTCAATTGCTGATGAATGGTTTGGTAATGAAGGTCGTTTTGTGATACTCCGAATGGTTTACCGTCGTATTTGGTATTTTGGTTTAATGTCGTATTGACCACATCTTGTGTTACCCTTAACTCCTCAACATCGGCAGCAACGTTTGGAGTGGTGTAGGCTAATATTGAATTGGCACTTTAAGTAGCGCAGGGTAGTATTCACGATCCTGGTTAGGAGCATGCTTGCCGCATGGGGATCAGAAGGCGACGTGGAGAAAAACACGATCTTCATTTATTTGTTCATTTGACCTGTGCATTGAACTGTGGAGGTTAATAAATGGCTGCTATTGCTCATGGGAGTAGGTCCCCCCTGCGAGGGACTATGGAAGCTCAGTGCTATATTGAGAAAGTTATAGAACTCATGTCCTTCCCTTCTTGAGGTGACTGGAAAGCCCACCTTTCCAGCAGGATAATGGTCGCCTCATGTCGCAACAGCTTCTTTAAACTTCTTTCAAAGATCCCATGTTAACCTACTGCTTTGGTCATCGAGTATGTGCGGGATATGACGGGGAGGAGATTGACGAAACTAGTTAACGCTTCGCAGACACTGGAAGCTCTCCGACAGGCATTGGAAGTTTCTTGGGACACAATACCGCAAGAGGACATAAACTGCTTATCGGAATCAATGTCTGGGCAAGTTAGAAAGTATGGACATAATAGGGGCGGACGAATTATTAAAAACTGAATTAATTCAAAATGAATGCTCTGTTGGTTTTATTTGAAAATGTAATCAATTATTACCTATTAGTAGCTCAATATTTCTGCCAAATTTCACTAGAAATTCCCACCCTACTGGTGTTACAAATTCCATGTCGTTGAGATTCTTTACCAGTCGAAACGAAGCTATTATGTCCATTATCTCCACAGAAACAGATTGATATTGAGCCATAGATACATATTCTTAAATGATGTAATACAGGTCATATCTGAAGAAAAAAATATTTTTAAAAGAGTAGTAAATCTGCATCGGGATTTACACGAAACTTTCCTCACAAGTGCAGCCCACGGCGATCTCTGCACATTTGCGTCCCTTTTACGATATTCACCCTGCCTCTGTTGGGTCCCATGCTCGTGAAGGGTAAAACCCTGAGCTATGCGCAAGTCATTGCTTTTATCTGTTTCTGAGTTTAATAAAAATGTAAAGTTTATGTTTTAAGGGGCTCACTCCGTATATATTTGAATGAAAGTGTATTAGGTTTCGAGGCAGGTAGAGACCTCTAAAGGTGGGTACAGACTAGTGTCAGATCATTGTATCGTATCGTGATCGCGTATCAAGATCAAGTGTGTACGGGGTACGTATCGCATTTGCGTATCATATCTTCGTGTCAAGCTGATACGCAGATACGACACGACATTTATCCACCAGGAGTCGGTATTTCAGGGTAACATCAAAGAAATGATAGTGATCTGGATACAGGTGGTGTGGACGGAGCAAAACCCAAACATCCCGATCTGCATGTCTCGATATAATGAACAAGCTTAATCATTAATGCTACCATAATAACGCAAGGAAGACTACGGTGGTTGGGACACATGGCCAGAATGAAAGAGACGAGAATACCCAAAAAGAGTTTGAGAGAGAAACCCGAGGACAAAAATAGAAGCTGTAGACCATCAAAAACTTGGCTGCAAAACGTAAAAGAAGATCCAACCCGACTGGGCATAGCCGAAAAGTGGGAGACAAGAGCTAGGAATAGAAAGGAGTGGAGAAAGATCGTAGCCATGGGCCTACAAGGCCTCTTGAGCTGAAATTACAGTGAAGAAAACTGTAGCTGGCAGCAGTTAACTGTACCGATAACCACAATTTTCTCGGGAGACGAGTTGGAACTAAAAGATACTGATGTACTACAGTGGAAAAATAAAACGCACATGTTACGGATACAAGTAAACGGGGTTGAAAACAAGCCGTCGGGGTATCTGCGTAGCGTAAGCGATCATGATTCGATACAATGATACGACACAAGTCTAAACCCACCTTAATCTGCATGCAAGATATCGTTTGCCTCCAATAAATAGTTTTTGAGCTATTCCACCAACAAGTAGAGAAACAGATCGACAGACTGACAAACAGAAATGATAATAGTACATTACGAAAATAGTTTAGATAAGTGATGTCTTACTGAACGAGTATGGCTGGTTTGAGCACGGGCGTCAGCGAGTACTTAAACGGTCAAACCAGTTTAGTAAGATCACTTTTCTAACTCGTTCCGTATACTATTTTATCGCATTGCATAAGAAATGCAAAACGTTAAATTTTTATACAAAAGTAACACTAAATGTCAAAACAAAACCGAGCTAAACAGAACTCGTTTCTATGTAGGTACTGAAGCACAATAAGCAGTTCCAGTTAATGATATGCGTTTGGCAGTGCTGAAATGTATTATTGATGGCACAGTAAGTCTATGTCAAATTTGAGGTCAGCAGGTTAGGTTGCTAACTTCAAATATGACATAGACTGACATTGCCACTAACAAAATACTTGAGTATTGGCTTACGCACGAACCACCGTTGCTATGCTGTAAGGGTTGCTATAGTGCAAAATATCACCTACGCAACGATTTTGAATGTAGAAATGTAGTAGATTACCGTATGAAATGCGATAAAATGTTTTTCTTCATCTAAGGACCCTGAAACTTGAAGTTCTCGAGAAACGTGGAAAGGAGATTTTTGCACGATTACAATACTTCCTTCGTCTTTTAGGCAAGAGATGTAAAAACCGAAAGTCAGGGTCAGTGCAGACCCGGTTTCGGCTGTGGATAGGTTAATTGTAAAGACAGGAGGAATTAAAAAAGTCATTAACTCAAATAGCATCGAATTCACCTTCGCAAATACGAGGGAAACTAGGTTAGTCGTCTACCTAGGTTAGGGGAAAAATACTTAAAACACTATTTCTTATTTTTCTATTATTATAATCGCTACCTAACTATATATGTATGTATACTTTTTCCACTTTTCTGAGAATTGCAAAATTTTCTTAGATAGAATCGTCTTCAGTAAAATAAATACTAACAGCCCAAGTGCTTCGTTAGAAAAAAACCGGCGATCTTGTAGATTTTTCCACTACTAATAATCGCATAGGGTCATATCATATCGGGGCTATACGTTGAATACTCTAGATCAAGGGATTCCAATTTCTGCATTAAATATTGAATAGGTTGGACCTGACGCTCTCTTGCATTGCCCTGAACAATTAGAAGCCCCTTCAGCTAATTTTGACGCTTTTGCTGTATAGCACGATGTAGTTTCTCAAGTGTGATAAAATAGGCACTGGCGCTGATTGTGTTACCTTTCTCGATGTAAGCAATTAAAATAATTCTCTGATGATCTTACAATATCAATAAGAAGCCCAGATTTCATCTCCTGCCACTACTTTGCATAAAATATTTGAGTCTTTTTCAGGAAAATCCAAGTACTTTAAATATTTCTCTCGACGATAGTCTTTCTGCTAATGAGTCAAAAGTCTTGTAACGCATCTCCAAGCTTTTCATGCAAAATGTGTAGGACGTTTGATTCTGCTACCTTGAAATGTCGATGTTCAAGAACAACCGACGCTGCTTTTCTGTACATTTCAGGATTCGTTGCAGTTTCCAGCTGACCTGATCCTGGATCATTTCCTACTGATTCATTGCCCCAATGGAACCGTTTTGACCACTTTTTATTTGATACAGGCTTGGGCCTTCTCACCATACACTGCCATCGTCCTTTTATGTATAATTTTTGGTACGTAGCCTTCCAATAAAGAAATTAAGAATTGTATTATGCTTCGGTGCTATAATTTAACTAAACTTAGATTTAATGACAAACTAATTAAGAAGAAAGCAATGATATGCCAAAAATCGATGAAATGTTGCACAATAACTGTTGAAACGTAGTGTATTACTATAGCATGGCATGTATTTTTATGGCAAGGTAAATTATTGAATATTAGTTGATGATTGATTTGCAAGTACTTGAGGAATGTTGTAATAGATATTAGGAGGTTTCAATAATTTTTAGTTGCAAACTATTTTACTATAGCTAGGATAAATTAAAATTCAAAACGAGTTAAAAATAATACAACTACAGCCATTATTATATTTACAACTCAATGACTAATAGAAGATGCTTTATAACTAATATATTATTTGTTTTTTTTCGTGAACACACCAAGTTAGACATTTCTCAAACATACATATACTGTAAAGAAGGAGGCCCATAATTGTTATCCCCTGATAACTGTATAAGACTACCAGGTATGATAGGAACTGTTAGGTTAGCTTTCTTTTTGGAAATGAAGATTGGCAACATCTCCAAAATTATATTAAAATCTCTCCAAATCAGCTTTTTCAAGTTTTTTTTAATTGAAATGTAGTTCTGGGTAACAAGTGGCTTGAGCGATTGCAAAGCAAATGTTTTCAGTGATAGACAAGCTAATTTTGATTTTACCATAAAACTTCTTACAAACGGTGAGTTTTCTCCAGACCAATACGACAATACCAATTTAACACAATTTTTTTGAAAATTTCAAAAACGCGGTGGTATCTTTGAATTTAGAAAAGTCTGCACATGGATCAGTACTACCATTTTGACGAACAAAATAGTCGTTGTTGTAACTGTAACTCATGTGCACGCACGCACACATTCACCCATCCACATAGAGGTATACTCTACACTCTACAGTATCTGCTATTTAAGAAGGATACACTTTAATATTTTTGCTATTTTTTATCGAATTCAATTTCTACCAAATATTGAACTGGAAAATGCCTACTATTTCACTTTTTATTTTTCCGCTCCCATTGCTATGCCTACTGGAATCAGAAAAGTGGGAACGAAATTGTAAAAAAACATATGGGAGGATACAATTATATTCCTAGTATCTTTGGAATAATTTTTTTTCGGAAATTAGTTTGTCTATAACTGCTATAGAAAATAGACTTTGCACTAGCTTTTGTCAATGCAAAGTTGACATATTCTGAGGAGCGAGTGCCAAAGTGATTTGCCGCTCGTTACTATGGAAGACGAGCGCCAAAGTATTTGGTCACTCGCTGCTTAAGAAAAGAACAAGCATTGATGACCACAAGTGAACCTTACATTGCTTCATGAGCAAAAGATTCAACTCACAACACGCAGCACGATTTTTTAAATTCTGTATAAGTATTAGCTTTTGTTGATAGAGGATGATTCTTACACTTTTACCTATATGAAATTCTATTTCACGGGCTACCTCATGGATTTTTACTGTTCTGTTCTCCATTAAGGTGTCACTTACTTTTTGTGCTTTCTGGAGTGACAGCTTTTGATCTTGCAGGTCGCGCTTCATCTTCGAGACTCATATCCCCCCTTCTAAATGTTCGAATGTACTTTTGAAACGTAAAGGTTCCTTAATCGCTATTACCGTAAACTCTAACCAAGTTTTAGTGAACTTTTTCAGCGTTTTTTGTTAAGGAAAAATAACTTTACCACTGCACGCTGTTCAAATTTCTCACAATTGATTTTCCTCTCAGCTTTTAATTTTCATTAATTACAAATCCGCGACTTTTTATGCTATATTTATGGCAGTTGCTCTTTACGCCTACATTCAGTAGCTTAACATGGAACTATGATAGTTGTTTCAAAATAGTATATTAAGTATTAAAAACTGTAAGTACATTTTACCGATCGAAGACCATTTTTTGGAGGAGGAGCAAAGCGACTACTCCAATTACTGTCTGATATCCGTAATTCCTTAACGTTCGTGGTGCTTATAACGTTTTTTGAACGATAGAAATGTATTTTTCTTCAAACGTCAGTAAAATGTGACATTATACCACAGAATAATATGTTGATGGTACTGCAAGTGGCAAGTCTATGTCAAATTCGAGGTTAGCAGGTTAGGTTTTGCGTCAGTCTGTGTCCAAACTGACGCAAAACCTAATCTGCTAACCTCGAATGTTTACTTACCGTTCTAGAACGGTAAGTAAATTACTTACCCTTCTGTGTATCTTAGTAACCAGTAACCATAACTTACTAATTTGGTAACAAAAGTGGTAACTAAGTAAAATCGTTCTATCGTGCAAAAAACAATTAATTTGAAGATACTGCTAATATAATTGTATGTCCTCGTAGTACCTAATCATTTTTTAGGGAAAAAAGGAGATCTGAGAAACTTACTTAAGAATATTTAAAACCAAAATTTGGTGAAAATTGAACAATATTATTTTACAGATAAATCAGCAGAAACCTATTTTAAAATATTATTCAGATAAACAAAAGTGATACCATACCTATCTTTTTCAACTAAATTATAATGCCAGAAAAGTGATTGTTTACTTTCAACTTGTAAAAAGGATTTTTCTTGCAAATGAGGGTAGAAGAAACACTTGTACCTCCATAGTTTCAGTCTATGATTTTTTTAACAAAAAATATTTTTCGATTTTCACCAATAATACATCTAATGATCTAATACAAATAACGAATAGTTCCATCTGGAGTTTTCTAGAAACAGCAAAGCTGAATCCAGATATTTCTGAACTGGATGATAATGTCGGGAAAGGTTAATACTTAACCCATCTCGAGCAATCGAAACGGGAAAATCTAGTGATAGTCCAAGAGCAGACCGCAAAAAATGACACCTAACTAGCATCCAGTAGAGACCTATATTAAATGAAAGTTTATGATTTCCCGTCGAGACACCTCATTATACGTTTTTTTATTGTGTGTTCTCAAGTATGAGATAAAACTTATAAAATTAAACAAATCTTTAATGGTACGCTTATGACCAACCTGCCACTCGGTAGCGGTCGATGTGTACTACCTGAGAGAGGAGAAGCAAAAGAAATAGAAATAAATCTGTAAAAGGCTTTACCCAGAACTTCCCTTGTCTACATTGTAACACTAAATAATTTTAAATATCATATTAAGTTAGGAGTAAAAATATCTTCACGTTTCTAATAAATTAACTAAATTTTCCAATAAAAAAAATGTATCCCGCTGGGCTGTGAACCCGCCGCATCTGCTCTTTAACTATTTTGGTGGGGGAAGGAGTGAATTTCGAAAAACCCAGAATGCTGTTTTACCCGATTTGTAAAAGGAATTGATTTGCAGAATTTCAACGTCGTATGTACCTGCAGCAGTTGCCGCGTAATGGCCATCTATAGAAAAACACATCTACACCAGTTAACACCTTTGGGGTAAATCTAACTTTCGAGGTTGTAGGTCAAGCAAATAAAACCGCAGTCAATATAAGCACATGCCTTAGTGGATGAAAGACCTTTCCTTCGAGTCCATTAAAATTAAGAAAAATCTGTCAACATTATAACAAACTTAAACAAACATGTTTTCCCAGCATAGTCTTTTAAAATGAAGAAATTATACCGTTGCGAAAATTGATTATCGATATACAGGGTGAGTCGGGAGGAACGTATCAAACTCCAGGAGTGTATTATACATGTAAAAATAATGTAAAAAAAACTAAAATGTTGTTATCCGATTTTCAATTGTTTTCAAGGTATAGCATTACAAAAACAACTTTTTATGGAGAACTTAACTCAGTTTTTGTAAAAAACTTTTTTGTTACTTTAAGACGTAATCATTTGCAAACAATCGAGAAATGCTCCATTTATTACAAAGGCTAAAATAAAAATATCGCGCATGTGTCGTTTTTATGACGCTGTACCTTGAAAACAAATGAAAATCGGATAACAGCATTTGAGTTTTTTTACATTATTTTTACGTGTATATTACAGTCCTGGAGTTTGGTCAGTTTTTCCCGACTCACCCTGTATAAATCAGTTTTCTAAAATAGGCGAATGTGAATTTCGAAGGGGCACACAGGGGCAGGGGCTAGAAATTTTCGGAAAATTATATCTTGCAGTGGTTTAACAACTGGCCAAAATTCAGCTTTCCCTTATCTATTTCCGACGTCATCCCTTTATTTCCTGGACTATGTGGTGCAAAACAGTGACCGGCGAAGCGCGACACGCGTATCAATCAAAACAGGCAACGGAAAATAAATGGCATTTTTACAAAACTAAATCAATGCAGATATTTCTTTCACTAAAAATGTCTTCATTCTTTTCTACACATTTCATACACTGGAAGTATGCATTTATGTGCAATAGTTTTCAAAATACGTCGATGTTGAAATTTATACCGCGCATTCCCGATAGGCTTTGCTTCAACAATTTCTGTAGCGTTTGTTAAAAACAATTTTTAGATTAATTTGATATCATCTGAATCTAGAAAGAATAACCTTTCCAGTAGCTTAAAAATAATTGAGAAATATTCAAAAATAAGCTTGCAAATGTGATGTACGCATAAAATTTATCAATTTCCAGTAAAAAATATCGGAAAAGATTTTTGTTTTTTGCACTAGCAATAAAAGGAACCCTGCGCATTTAGATCCGCAAGGTCATTCTAGCTATACATTTTTTAAACTATGTCCTCGAGTACACACCGCATCATTTTAGAATTGCTTTTTGAGACGCCAGATTCTCGACTATAATCTGCTGTTTGTATAATAAGTCTACGTATCCACACAGTTCAAACGTCAAAAAACACTAAATGACAGCCGTTGCGAGGCCGCGCGTGGGCGGTTCTAAATGTTAACATGCGATGAACTATGCTGCAGGTAGATTGCCGTTCTCGAGCGTATGAAAATAAATATTTTAAATTTATGGTTTTAAAAAAATAAAAATCTTAAAAAAATTAAAAGTACGTAGTGTTAGCTAATATACAGAGTGAAACGTTCAATATAAAGAAAGATTGTGCAAATCGGTCTTGTGGAAATCGTAAAAGAAGTGAAACCAAAATCAGCCTTGTGTGTTAAGTACATATGTATTGGTACAAAACAACTGACAACGCCAACTATATTGTTTTTAAATTACTATTCATCTAGTATTGAATACAATCAATAGAAAATTGCATTCTCTCTACAGATGTTCAATTGTTTTTGACCCTTACATAACAATTATTTTGAGTAAATCCTAAAAATACGCAAAAAACACGTATTTCGTGAGTTCCGAAAATCAACCCCTTAGGGGGTGAAATGGGGTAAATAAGCCTAAAAATCGATATGGGTGTCGTTATTGAGGTTTTTTGGGACTCTATACTGGTGAAACGGGGTTTCAGAGACAAATTATTTTTGGGCAGAGCAACGTTTGCCGGGCCAGCTAGTATATTTATAAAGGAGAATATCCTTTACGAATGGAAAGTGCATTGACAGTAATCTAATAAAATAGCTAATCGTTTGGTTCTTCTCCTAATATTTTCAGAACGTTGTAGATCAACTACTCTACACATGTTATAAAATTTACACTCTCTAAATTATTGACCGAAATAAAATCGACCTAATTGATAACTACTTTTGTAATATGTATAGGCAAATAATAATTGCAAAAGTACTATTTTTATGTTTCAATTTTAACTACAATGTTAGATCATGATTATCTTCTAGGCAAGTGTACTATGCAAGACAAAAAAACTGGGACAGTTAGTATGGTTTGTTGTGAATGTGACTGCCTTAATATGTACCGTTAACTTGTTTAGACGTTGCTGTGAATCAGAATTGTTATAATAAATGTAATTGTTGAAAGTCTTACTGTTTTTAAATGAAATGCTTTATACTATTTGGGTAGCTCAAAAGATTTTCACATATAATCTCATAAGAGCATTAATTCTTTCCCTGAATTTTTTTTAGTGCGTTCCAACAACTTTGTATTAATTTGCCCGAGCCGGACGCGAGGGCAAATTAGGACGTTGTTGGAATCCACGAAAAATAATTTCCGGATATGAATTAATGCTCGAATGCAGATTCGGTAAGAAAATCGTAACCACACAAACCCTCACAGTTAGGTTGCTCTACCTACAAAAAAGTTCTAAGAAATTTTGTTGTTGTCTTGGTTACGGCTCGTAAACTAATTTTTCTATTGGTCATGAATGAGTGTCGTACGATTTTTATTGAAATAGTAATTATTTTGGTATAAAGTGGTATGGGTTAACAGTTTTAGAGATATGAACGGTTTTGTGCAAAAAATGCTGAACTTCCGGCGGCTGCTGTAAGTAACAGAAAACAATTGAATGAAGGAAAACTATACCAAAACATTATATTTTTCGTGAATTACCTTTCTAGTGTAAAGTAGTGGATGTGGATGGTAATGCTATACCTACAGGGTGCTTAACACTTGCAAATTTAACTATTTTCCTTTTTAAATGGCACACCCTATATATTTTTATATTTTTGGAAAGCCTTTTTAATGAGCTTGCTTTTGATATACTACTTTATGCCCCTATATTCAACTGTTTTTCAGATATGCGTGCTTTTACACAAAAAAGAATTTTAGTCCTTTTAAGATGCTTTATTTCAAGGGATAACCGCCAAACGCCATTATAATGCACCTTAGACACTTGCAACTCTTTGAGCACAACAAAAAAGCAGGTTTAGGAATTAGAAATCCAGCCACTGCTAAAACCAGAAATAACAAACACGACAAAACGAAAACAAAGCAGAAGAAAATTAAATATGAAAAACGATTTAAAACACACGCATTAAAAATACTTTGGAAAATACAGATATGTCAAGGCGGTCTATATTGTTCCAGGCCATGACACTGGCTCTGTTGCCAGATTGTGTAGTAGGCCATTCCAAGACACACTAAGTTTTATTTGTTTGAAATATATTTGACATTAAAAACTATTTTGACAAGACAGGTCATATAAGTTCAAAAAATGCCTTTGAAGTTTTACGTACCAAGCTGCAAGTCAATTCACGCTTCATCAGTTGCTCAATATGTTAGCGTGTTCAAGTTTCCATCTAATGGAACGGTGGCACAAAAATAAAAAGACATTTTGCATTTAGAGAACTGCAGATTGGAAAGGCTAGTGTTGTGTGTGAAAAGCACTTTAAGAAAGCAAATATAAAAGGTAATAAGATGAAGAGACTTGTGTTGACTGTAAGATCACTAGCTTCCAGGCAAGTTAATTTGAAGAAATTACTGTTTTAGATGAAGTCAAAATTAGTAGCGATTTACTTGCAATGGAGAATTAGATACCTACCCATTAGGAATTGTTTTTAAATCGAATATTACGGTGAAGTGACACACTGCGATGTAAATAGCAGTGACTTTTTTTTCAAAACTAGTAATTTTTTGTTAAAGGTTGGCAAAGCCATGTTGCCAGATTGTGGTAGGCCATTCCAAAGATTACTTTATAGGCCCAGTGTCATGGCCTGGAACAATATAGACCGCCTTGGATATATACAGACTATTCCCCTCAGATAATATAAACTAATTCTATCAATCAATTTTTAAAATTAGATTCAATCGGCGTCGAATACAGCAATATTCGAGTATTTGCGGGAAGAAAACCAAACCAGCTAGGTATACAAGAAGTTTTAGAAAGACAACTGAAATCTCTTTAAAAGGAATAATATGGTACCTATACAAAGGATTAAATTTCTTCAGGGAATAGTCTTGCAATATTCCCCGCCTGCATTCTGTATAATTCGAATATACATAATACACTAGGGATATAAATAACTATTGAGTATTTCATTTAAACCCATCGAAATGATTATATTTGCAAATTCTGAGCTCTTTGTGTACCTTTAATACCCATAGCATGGAAGACCAAACAGTTGAACATTTAACGTAATTACGTACAGGTTTTTGGTGTATTCCTTTTTTGTTTTTCATTTGATTTCAGTTAGTCATGTAATTAATATATTCCTGCATTTCTCGTTTTCCGTGTTTATTATTTCTTGTATCAACAGTGACTGGATTTATATTTTCTAAACCATGGTACAGGCAATAGTAATACTATACTTTATCTACGACTGCATTATTTAAATTTAAAGTTTAAAGTTTTATCGTGCTTATTAATTTTCAACTAAATTATAACAATTTGTGAAATAACTTTCGGTATGGGAGCCACTACCAAAATACATTGACATTGTCTAAACCTAACCTTAAATTGTACGTTTGATTTGCAAAACCGGAAAATAGTATTTTTATCATTATGGGTAAAAGCTGAGGTCGAGAATGGACATAGAAGACGCCAAAAATGAAATTCAGTGTACTCCACCAGACATCACAAATGCAGCAAAGGCAGTTTCGTTGGATTTGCTACCAGAAAAATCGAGAAAAACTATGAAATAGTGTACAATAGTTTCAACGAATGGCGGCTAAAAAACAAAACTTCCTCCTTTTCTGAAGATACTGTGCTCGTGTACTTAAATAAGTGAAAAATTCAAATCATCAACGTTGTGGACTCACTATTCGATGCTCAAAAGTACTCTCAATATAAAGCATAACGTGAACATCGAGCCTTACGGGCGAGTACTACGTACTCTGCTAAAACGAAAGGCGGAAGGTTATCAACCAAAAAAGTCGGAGGCATTTAGTGGGGAGCTAATTAACAACTTTATTAAGGAAGCGCCTGATGTTAAATACCTCGCAACAAAGGTAAAAATTTATTTGCTAATTTATTATTAACTTTAAATAAGACAATGTGTTTACAGGTTGCCTTAATAGTGGGGGTGATGGGAGCTTGCCGTTCAAATGAACTTTAATCCATGAAAATTGGTGATGTAAAATTCTTAGATGATTGCATACAAGTATTCGTCCCGCACACCAAAACAAAGGTGCCTCGTAACTTTTCCTTTTCCGGAAGTTTTTATGATATTGTCAACAAATATGCAGACCGTCGTGTATTGAACACACCATCGGACTCATTTTTTGTCAATTATCAAAGTGGCAAATGCACTAAACAGATAATTGGCATTAACAAATTTGGAGGAATGGGGAAAGAAATTGCAAAATTTTTGGGGCTACCAAATCCAGAGAAATTTACAGGACGCTGTCTTCGAAGATCGTGTGCTACTTTATAGGTATGCTGACGCAGGGGCATCCATGACCGGATTAAAACGTCACGGAGGTTGGAGATCGGCTTCTGTGGCCGAAGGTTATATTGCAGACTCAAAACGAAACAAGATGGATACTGCCAAAAAAATTATGAACCAAATTGATCCAAATTTACTTAACAATAATTTTACTTTTCCTAATGATTGTCCTTCTGTTAACATTAATGATAGTTATAACATTCTTCATGACAACTCACCCATTATAAATAACAGTGGTACTAATCTTAAGGTTTCTAGTGCACCTGCTACTGTCAATTTTACTAATTGCAGTAATTTAACTATTAATTTTGTAAATAAGTAGTAATTTATAGGTTATTTATCAATAATTGTAAGTTGTTAATTGAATAAATTAAAAATGTAGTAATTTTGTTTTTCTTAATTTACATTTTACTTTGCAAAAATAATAAGAAACATAAATTTCCAAGAGTCGTAGAACATGAAGCTATATTCCACTGGTATAGTATGAACTAAATAATGTATCAATCTATGGTTACGCATATAATGACAGTATAATTCAACAGTCGTAGATAATAGTTATTTGAACAACAGGTAATGAAACCAATATATTTTTTCATGAGTTTGGAGATTCAATCAAACGAGTGAAATAATGTTATTTTACAAGTGCTGTGCGTGAATTTTTCTTTCCAACGTGTTATTTTGGAGTTCGAAGTTTTTCCAAAAAAGACTTTAAAATTTGCATCTGTCAAATTGACAATTCACAATTTTAATAAAATAGTTTTCCGCCAATTGTACTAGAACTGACACATTATTGACAAAATTTTGTTGAGCAAAGTCAACGATTCCATTACATCAGCCGTTGCTAGGTAATTTACAATAAAACTGTACAGGAATAATAGTCCCGGGCTAGGCAGGGAATATTCGAGTAATATTTCCTATTTCTTTTAATTACTCGTATCGATCGGCTGAAAAATAGTAAGTATGTGTATCTTGGACTAAAAGCAACATTCCCAGACTCCTGTGTTGTCTTGTGTATTCACAGTCGTCTGGGAATGTTAACGCGTTTTGTACACAATGTACTATTAAAGAATGTTACTTTACGATTTTTCGTTAAAACGACTTTCACGATTAATATGCAAAAACATCTAAAATAAATTTAATTTTTTCTATAGCACATGTTAAAGTGTGCTTTTATCAACTCAAAACAAAAGGTCAAGTTTTACTTTAACAGCAAGGGTAGATAAAGTAGCACTTTAACATCAAGGATAGATAATAGTTATTTACTATACAAGTGGGATACTTGTTTGCTTACATAACTCGTGCTACGCACTCGTTTGTAACTTACACACACGTATATTAATGATGCATTATCACACACGTATTGTACATCATTTTATCTACGACTGCCTAAAATTGAGAAAAGTGCATTAAGATAAATGTCAGATCTGTCATTTTCAAAAATATTTTAGTAGGCAAATGTCATTATGTCATTCATTTGACACTATTTCAGTTACGTAATGAAGTCATTACGCAACTGAGTTGCGTAATGAAACCATTACATAACTGAGTGGTGTAATGAGCTTCATTACGTAACTGAAATAGTGTCAAATGAGTGACGTAATGAGTTACTTATCCCACTGGAGTAGATAAAGTAATTTAATTTTCTAACTTTTGTTTAAATTAAATATGACAGCTTCGTATTATCGTAGCAACCCAATCTAGCTACTGACATTTTAAAATGTGTTTGACTGCCATTTTCTTTTAAAATTGTTAAAGTTCTTGCTATAGAAAAACGACTTCGTCTCGACGTTAAACGATTCACTCGTGGATAAAATTTAACTTTACCGTCTTGTATAATAAATTACTATTAAAAAAACAATTAAATTATATGTTTTGTCGTAGTAAATGGCCAAAATAATTTCACCGAACCTCTACACTCTATTCAGGAATACTTACACAGTCTTTGCTTAGCCTCAGAGGCATTGCGTGTAACCGTAGTTGTATCCAAGGATTTTCATCCAAGTCTGCTGTACTACCATACACTTTTAAAAAGTGTTCGGATCAGCAGTAGCCAAAAATTGATGGTACCTACTCTATTTTTTGCTGTTTGCGTTTTTCTTTAGATGTTTTTTTCTTATTCTGATGACAGGTACCTACATTAACAGTTGTGTTACCGCGAGACGAGACGAGACGATATTTACCCATTCTGGATATCGAACTCGAAAATTCTCGAACGTCAGTTTTCGATTTCGAACTAGAGAATCTTTATTCTCAAATTTTAAATATATGCCGTGGATACCGAATTGAAGATGCGGTTATTTTTGAGTTAAGCTGTCTCAGCACAATCGCATGCTTCAATATAGCAGAGTAAAATTGTCGTTTTACCTTAAAAAAATTGGCCGCAGCGATTCCTCTTGCCCAGTGGTTTAGGATCATTAGACAAGTGTAAAACCAAAAAGGCGTTACCCCACCCCTTGCCACACAGCCGCCATCTTGATAACAATTGAAATTGTTTTTTCTCGCGATCCATTGGTCGTACAGAAAAAGTTGTTGAACGAAAAATATTGGAAATAAAATTCTACACATTTTTTATCCTTGCCGTAATACCGAGAAGTTGGTATTTAAAACGGTAGAGGGCGAGAAAGTTACCAAAAATCTGTTTCCGCTATTCTAGCGCTGTGGGGGTGATTTTTTTCCGAAAATTGCGAATGTGAAAGTTGTAGTGCATGAAAAAATATACATGAATCCCTTTTAATAAGGTTTTAGATTTAAATAGTCTCCGAGTGACAGCCCTTCAAATTCCGCGCAGCGCGGAGAAGTGGAGAGATGTAAATGATTTATATCCCGCACTTATTATAACTAACGAGGTGCCATGTCTGCCATTTCGTTAACATAAAGAAAATCATTATCGCTCGTACTATTATCTATTTTTAATCAGAATACAATCACGAAACAGCACTCGCAATCGTATTCCCAGATTATTTCCAAGAATTTTGCACATTGCGTTTATAACAAGTTGTGAGCTCTTTTTTCAATAAAAGTTTTAGCAACATTTCTATCATGGTCGATAATGACTCGGTTGTGTCCGAGGCTCCGAATCAAGATGAAGAAACAGCTCTTAAAAAAGAAAACGTGTCTGAGTAGACTACAATATATCTTAGGGTTTATGCAAAAAGAAATTACTTTCAATATACGAGCCCAGAATTAAATCATTTGGCGCAGTTAAGATTTTTCCGGTATCTTTATTTTGTACCCACAAAAGAAAATCTTCTTGGTCAATATTCTTATATCGTAATTGTAGACGTTTTTAGCAGTATTATAACAGCTTTAACAATAACAAATTACAAAAAGTAGTCGGAAAACACTAACTTTCATAAATATTATACACCAAGTGAATTAAACATATCTTTGAGTTAATAAATGTTTAATTCACGTGGCGTATATATGTTTTTATTCAATTTTGACGAAATTTTGAATAAAAAATTTAAAAAATATTTAAACCAAGATATAACTTTTCCCGTTCATAGTCGATTTGATCTAAATTTTAGTAATTATATATTGCACACTACAAAGAGAAAGATAATTGAATGTAAATATTTGTAGATAACAAAAATATGTTGTTCTTCATTGAAACTTTTTTAATTCTCTAGTGAATTAAACTTTTTTAATTCTCTAGTGAATTAAAACACTTTTATTTCACTTGTAAATCAGAGACTGTTTATGAAGGTTATGGAGTTAATAATGACACTTTAAACTGTCAAACTTGAATAAAATAAATTACCGATTTATTTCATTTGGGCCAAACGATCAAAATATAATTTCAGTAGTTAAGCTATGAGAGTTCTGTGACACCCCGCCCCTTTTTCCCCCTCCACCAGGGTCCGGCTCCGCCTTCCAGTGTGTGATTGGTTGTGTCGAGGTTCGGCCTCATGTTTGTGTGTTGTTGTGATTGGCTGGTTGTCGGCCATTATGGTAAAGATGGTGGCGTCGTTGCGTTTTGTGATTGGTCTGGTTGTGCGATTGGTTGTCGTCGGCGGCCATTTTTTAGATCCCGCCCTTCGGGTAGTGGTTGGTTGTGCCCGCCTCTTTGCATATCCCCTCCCCCTGCCTTGGTCCGAACTGACCGCGGCGCACTGCCGGCCGATGTCCTTTCAGCTGGCAACGATTTGTTGCTGATGGTCAGTATTATCGATTGATTTTTGCGATTGATTCGATTTGCGATGGCGTAGGGTTCGTGTTGCGTTTTTGCAAGCCTACTCGCTAAATTTTTGCGATTGTTCGAATTTGCTGTGTCCATTTTAGGTGGTCATTATCTCAGCCTTATACAGCGAATTTATTATAACGCGCAATGTGGCATTCTCGCTTCCATAAGGGCTTGATTGTTAGTATTGTTTTCTACGCCACGCCGTGTGTAAATGCGCTTATTTTAAAATGCAATATATGAGCCGTAATTGTATGAATTCATAATTTAAAATCGTGCTACAACATGTCTGTGTAGGGGCTGTGAGCAGCTGCATGCACACCTGCATCCGGATCGTAAATCTCGCCCGATAACATCGTGCAGCTGCATCCGGTGCATTCGTAAATCTTACCCCAAATCGTGTTGCAACATGTCTGTGAAAGGGCTGTGAACAGCTGCATGCACACCTGCAACCGGATCGTAAATCTAACCCCATAACACCTGACATCTGCATCCGGCGCACCTGCATGTCATAAATCTCGCCCGATAACATCGCGCAGCTGCATCCGGCCCGGCGTACCTGCATTCGGATCGTAGATCTCACCTCATAACACCTGCTTTTATGAATTAATTATATTAAATCGCGCAGCTGCATCCGGCGCGCCCGCATCCGGGTCTGCCTACCTGGTGCCGGAGCACCCTCTCCCCCCTCTCTACTATTAAGCATTGTTCGTGTTAAATAAAATTGTAGCTATAATTGCGGAATAATATAGAGCAAGAACTGTGTGAGTGTGTAACGCAGAGCGTCGAGATGGATGAGTTGATAAAAATAAATCGAAGGGGTGTAACGTTAACTTTAAAATTGCTAAGAAAATCTAAAAAAGAGGGCGGCTCGATTGGAAGAAAAAGGCATTACGAGACGGAGCTAGCAAAATTGAGAGCAGACCAAATACGATTAAAGGAAAATGTTGCAGCAGTTGGCGGTAGCGGCGTTGGCGGAGTCGATAAAAAAGTAAAATGGCAAGATATTGAAAGCGCGTTCAAAGGTCGTATAAGAAGCGGCGTTGTAATAAATTTGAAGTATGATGTCCCCGACATAGATTTATTTTTTAAGGATGCTTATGATTTAGCTCGAAAGCGTATAAAGAGAGTTTTGAATAGGATGGGAGTAATAAAGGCAAATTTTATATTTTGTGGGGATTATATGAAGCCTACAGAGCCGGCTACATTGCATACCAAGTTCTTTAATACGAAAAATTTTCAAATGTTTGCAAGTGCAGATATTTTTCAGGCTTGTGACACGTCCGCAGCTGAATTAAAACATAAAATGAGCGAGTTTGAAGAAAGCGGCAGTGGCTTTTCCTTGAAATCTATAAATTATTTGGCTGTAAATATAGCGAAAAGTGGGATTCTGAAATCATAATAATAAAATCGAATTGCTGTAAGATTCGAACCTGATGCGCTACTGCTGCGGTTGTAAATGCAATAAAGAGCGCAGAGTAGGCAATCACGCAACTGTTGCGCTTACCTACCATGCGCTCTTAAAATTGTTCATAATTAGTTGAGAAGTAGAGATATTGCTGAAAAGTTACGCGATTGAAGGGACAGTAATCATTTCTGAGCAGAAGTGCGCTTTTGTGTTTTGCAGTCGCAGCAGTAACGCCGACATAACCTCAACATCGACATCATCACCATCATTGCCACAATCCGCAACTGAAACTTAAAGCTATGCTGATTACTGCAGAGGAAATTAATCGTTTGCCTATAGATATAGCGAAAAAGTATTTTGCTAAAGATATAGGAAGACATTTCAAAAAATTGTCGAAATGGCTGCAAGAAGAGTTATGGAACTATGAATATTGTTGGAGTCATTTTCCGTTAGAGGGGGATGTATTGGACGGACCGCCGCTGCAAAAATTTCAATGCACTTTATGCACAAGTGGGCTCGTCGTCGATGAAGCGCAACAAGAAAACAAGATAGAAAGTAAAAATTGATTCACAATAGTTCGCGACATCATGCCGTCCGAAAAATAACTCTTTGCGCATGTGCGGCTTATTATAAGTGTATAAACGTTTAGTAGTAAACTTGTTGCGAGTATGAATTCACGCGCTATGGACGTCGTTGAAGTCGCAGCTGCCGATCGTGCTATTAGTGTTAGCCCTGGAAGCATATTTAAAGAAGGTAAATGCTGTTAGCAAAACAAGTTTAATTATTTGTATTTTATTTTAATTATACTTCCAGGAGCAGCAGCGGCATGGAATTTTAGCGGAGGCTGCAAATCTCAACGCCAAAGTTACAGCGGTGGCAGCAGCGTCGATAACAAAAACGCCAGTCGCTACCATCCCTATGCCAACTACTCTGAGTTTAATCGAACCGCCGACAAAGCCGACGTCGACGGCAATGCTATTGTCAGCAACTTTAGTAGTAGCAGTGATAACGGCAGTATAAAAACACTCGTCGGTATCAAAAACACCAGCAGCTGCCACCCCTATGCTAGCTACGCTGATTTTAATCGAGCCGTCGGCATAGCCAGCGCCGACGACGATGTTATTGTCAGCAACTTTAGTAGTAGTAGCAGCGACTGCGACAGTATAAAAACGCAAAATTTGGAAGAGCAGCAACAGCAAGATTTCAAGCACAAAACGCAACTACTTTGCAGCTCCCGTTACAGCTTAATCGAGGAGCCAATTGGGAGGCGTGATCATGTGCATAGTATAAGCGTAGGATTTCAGCCCACATTTGCATTGATGTCTGAAATCCCAACTTTCCAACCTGCGGTGGCTCTTGTATGTGATAGCAACTATTGTGCAACTCCCGAGCTGCTTCTTAAAGAACAGGATTGGAACGCTCTTTCAACTAATTTTGTGGAGCTGCAGTTTCGCAAGTTTTTCGGAGGAGTTCGAAGCAATTTAAGTTCGTCAGAAAAATCTCGCATACTCCCAATCAACGATAATGTTACAGCAGAATTTAATATTGCAGGAAGTCTAAGATTTGTGAACATCCGCTTCCATAATACATCTTTGTTTTTGAGTGCATGCGAATTCGGGAAATGTTTTCATCTGAGTTCAATAATAAACCGACACATTAGCATGCTCTACGAGTTAAATTTTAGTGCATTTTATGACAACTGCGTGAAAACTATTTCCACAGTGATAGAACTTTCAAAACACAAGAGGCGTTATAAAAACAGGGCTGATTTAAGTAATGCTATTTTGACCTGCGCTAACATGATGCAATTTTGTCCAACAAATGAGTTTACTTCGACGATATTCACGCAAAATTATCTAGGTTTTTTGGAATTTGTAAAATTTTATTCAGATTCGTTTGTTGGCCATGTCGATGGCGGATATTATCCTCCGGAGGATTTTGGCGAGCAGGGCTTTGAATACTCTCATACACCGCCGCCGCCATCGCCATCGGCATATATCGATGCATATGTATAATAAGCAAGCGAATAGTGGATATGGTGCATTTTGAATTTGATGTGCAAGATGCGATCGACCTCCACTACTCGCCAGTTTATTTTCGAAAAACATTTGCTTAATAAGCAGAAACTTGAACAGCTAATGGTAGCTTTAAGTGAAATTAAAAACGATTTGCATAATTATTATATTACAACAAAATTAACTGCTCAATTTGCTTCTCTAAAAATTACTTGTAATAGTAGCAAGTAGCGCTACTCATCTGCCGCATGTTAGATTAACTAATTTAACTTTAGTGCATATAATTTTAATATTTTATTGTATGATGCATTTAGTGGAAATAAAAATAATGTAAAAATGTAGTTGTTTTATTTTTCTGTATAAATAGTAGCTACAGACAAAGCATATGCCAAATGTTAGTCTACAGCGGCGGAGAGGGCATCGTTAACAGGCTTATTAACAAGCTTCCTGTAGAACTTCACATTCCAGGATATCAGTTTTGCGGTCCGGGTACAAAGCTAGAAAAAAGATTGCTAAGAGGCGATCAAGGCGTCAACCCTCTAGATTCATACTGCAAAGCGCACGACATCGCATATTCTGAGAACAATAGTTTAACAGAAAGGCATAAGGCGGATAAGATATTAGAAGAAGCGGCGTGGAGCCGTTTCAAGAACAAGGGCACGCCTTTTGCAGAAAAAGCTGCTGCTTGGGCAGTAACGACAGCCATGAAAGTAAAACAAAAATTAGGTTTAGGAATGAAAACCGCACAGCGCAAACGTACAACTTTCATTGGCGGATACATAAATAAAATTAGAACAGCAATTCGGCGTAACAGCAAGAAGGCTGGGGCGGCAGGGAAGCATGTTAGCGAGCGGCAACTAATTAAAGATTCTTTAATAGCAGCTAAAAGAGTTATTAAATCTATAGGAGGCAAGAAAAATATTAAAATACCCCGGGTAATACCGATTCCTACAGCTGCAAAAGAAGGTGGTATTTTACCTTTGATACCCATATTCGCCGGACTTTCAGCACTTGGGAGCCTTGCTGGAGGCGCTGCTGGCATTGCTAAAGCTGTACGAGATGGTCAGCATAATAGAATAATGGAAGTTATAGCACGAAACAAGAAAGGTGAAGCGCTCTATTTGAAGCCGTATAAAAAGAGTGGAAGTGCGCTGCATATTAAGCGAAAATCCCAGAATGCAAACAGCAACAACAGCAAACGTCGCCGAAAAAACTAGGTAGTTTGCCTCGAAGAGCTTTAACCAACATTGATTTGCAAGAGTATGGAAAAGACATTCCAAGTTTTCGCGGAGTATTTATGCGCACCTCATTACCATCAAAGCCGCTGAGCAAAGAGCGAGGAATTGTCAATTTGGATGATAATAGGGGTCCAGGAACGCATTGGGTGGCATATAAAAAAGATGGAAAGCGGGTTCTATACTATGATCCATTTGGAGATTTAAGGCCGCCAATGGAGTTGGTTAAGTATTTTCGAGGTTGTAAAATATTTTATAATTACGATCAAGAGCAGCAGTATAATACAGTCATCTGCGGCCATTTATGTTTAAAGTTTTTGTGTACAAAAGAAACGACTCGATAGTTGTTTAATTAGTCATTCGACATGATTCGAACGTTCAATATAGAAGGCAAGGGAAATATTATCTCGACAGGAGATATATTCCCTCCGATAAAATTAGATTCAAATTATACATATTCATTGGGTTTGGTTAACTTATACACTTGCAATACGGTGCGCAACATTTTCAGCGGAAATAATAAACTTCATTATGACGGCGATAAGGAGATAACAATAGAAAACGGAAGTTACGAACTGGATGAAATAGCCGATTATATAAAAGCAAAAATTAGTGATAATCGTGATGAAGCTGAAGCAGCTTTTAAATTGAAAGCCAATAACAATACATTAAAGTGCGAAATTGAATCTATATATGATATAGATTTTAGTAAATCGGGCAGTATCGGCCGAATGCTAGGATTTGGTAGGAGTGTCTTACCTGCAAATACGAAACATACTTCCCACGAAGACGTAGATATAATTTCGACGCCTAATATTTTTATAGATACAAATATTACAAGTGGAGCATACCGAAACAATACGCTGTGTCACAGTATTTTCGAATTTGGCATCAGCGTACCTCCAGGCTATTTTCTAGAAAAGGAGATTTCACATGTAATCTACTTTCCAGTAAATGTTAGCGAAATTAGTAATATAAGCCTAAGGTTTGTAGATTATCGCGGCAATTTAATAAATCTTTCTGACGACACATTCAGTAGTGTTCGGTTAGAACTTATACGGGAGTAAAGAAAATGGGCGTAGATTTTATCTATAAAAGGGGGTATTCATACAAACCGCAATTCAGTCAGAAACAGCCTTGCCAAGACGCAGACACCGCTGACATAACAGCAGCAACAACAACAACAACAGACGCATTGACAGATAGTGACGTTCGTTTTCTCCAATCGCTGGGTTACACCGTATTATCAAAACAAAGTCGACAGAATTGCAGTCAAAACCGTCTCCGACACCGACGTAGCCTATTTTCAAAGTCGCGCAAATAACATTTTTCATTAATATGACGACCCCGATGAGAAAAAGAAAAACTATGAATTTAGACACTAAAAAGGAAAAAATTAACTTAAAACAGTCCAATTATAACGACATAGATAAGTTGAGTATTTTTAGGCGGCCCTATTACGACACCTCAATTGCTAAAGAGGATTATCATACATATTTGCCTTTTACCTTGAATGCAAATCATTCGGACGCAATAAGAATTGAAATTCAGAGTTCCGATATAATAACGTCCATTTATGACAGTTACATCAGTATTAAAGGTACATATAGGCCAACAACTGCAGGAAAACAGTTTATCATTGTTAATAATGCGGCATATTTTTTCTTCTCTGAAATGCAATTGATCTTGGGCAGCAATCAGGTTATAGATATTTGTAGGCAGCCTGGAATAACGAGTGCAATTAAAGGCTTAGCATCGCATGTCAAAGATGATTTGGCGCTAAGTTGCACTAGCTGGGACAAAACAGCCAACGGCGGTCAGCAAGTTTTTGCAGACGGGCGCTTTTCGTGCATCCTGCCATTGAGTACAATTTTCGGTTTTGCTGAAGATTATAAAAAAGCTATAGTAAATATGAGATCTGAACTTGTATTAATACGTTCAAAGAATGATCTTAATTGTTATAAAAGCGATTTGGGAGATAACGGAACCGATGTTGATTTTACGATAACCAAAGTTTCGTGGGAAGTGCCGCATATTACATTAGGCGATGAGTTAAAACTTAATCTAATGAATGAGCTGAGAATAAATCCGTCTATTGTGCTGGCATTTAGGCAGTGGGAATTACACGAATTGCCGTCATTTAATAATGCTAAATCGCAAGTATGGCGAATAAAGAATTCGAATGAATTAGAAAAACCTCGGTGGATGCTAATAGCGCTGCAGAAGGATAACGCCAATGTTAGAAGCGGAAATCCGACCGACTTTATACATTCAAGCGTGACCGATCTAAAAGTGTATCTCAATTCTCAAGTGTTTCCCTATCAACGAATGCATCTCGATTTTGATAGCAATGATTACGTGCCGGCGTTTCTAAATTATAGCCGTTTCCGCGAAAAGTACTATGGAAAAGAGCCGAATAAGTGTTTGTTTAATTACAGCGACTACAAAACTTGTCCAATCTTCGTAATAGATTGTTCTAGACAGCAAGAATCTTTGAAAGATTCCACCGTAGATATAAGGCTAGAATTTGAATCTTCACAAAACTTTCCTGCCACACTTAAAGCTTATTGTTTAATTTTGCACGACGCCATGTTAGAATACGATCCGTTTACTGAAGATGTTACGAGATACATTCACACATCCTACTAACTATAAATTTGCGCTATTTTAAAATTCGAATCAGAACCATGAAAATCGTTAAACAGAAATTGTCTTTGCCAATTCTAGATCTTAATGTCTATGATCCTCGTTGTTCCGGAACCCCGAAACATGGTGATCTATTTCCAGCATCAATTCGCTGCATGATTTGCGGCCCATCTAATTCCGGAAAAACTAACGCTATGCTTAGTCTAATATTAGATCCAAACGGGTTGAGATTCCAAAACGTATGCATATATTCGAAATCGCTGAATCAAACGAAATATCAATTTTTGCGCGAAGTTTTTAAATTGATCGATGGTATAGAATATTTGGAATTTAGCGAAAACGATCTCATTATATCGCCAGATAAGGTGAAAGAAGATACCTTATTCATTTTCGATGATATCGTATGCGATAAGCAAGACAAAATTCAAAGGTTTTTCAGTATGGGTCGGCATAACGGCACTGACGTATTTTATCTTAGCCAGTCCTATGCGCGAACGCCTAAACATTTAATAAGAGATAACGTAAATATGTTGGTATTATTTAAACAAGACGACTTGAATCTCAAGCATATTTACGACGATCATGTAGGCATGGATATGACATTTCAAACGTTTAAAGATATTTGCAATACATGTTGGAGTAGCAGTGAAAATAAATACGGATTTATAGTAATTGCCAAAGATAGTGATCTTAATAAGGGAAGGTATCGTAAAGGATTCGACGCTTATATATACCTTTAAGAAATAATTAATTCATTTGTGTTTTAACTGCTGGTGGTAACAATGCAGCGACGCGCCGACACCGCCACACCCTCAGCCTCAGAATTATTGAAACAAAAAGCAATTGAGGCTGCAAAAATAGTTAGAAAGAAATTTTTAGATTTTAAGCGGAATAAAGCTCAAGCTCAGTTGATATACCGGGACACTCACAAGCAGATAATAGAACCATTGAAAGAAATTGAAACTGCGGTAAAGTCTGCAACAAAGGCAGCAGCAACAAGAACAGCGGCAGCAACAGCTGTAACAGCAGCACCAGCAGCAGCGGCAGCGCCAACAGCAAAAACTGCTACAAAGACAAAAACAGAAGATGGCAATAATGTAACAACTAAAGCGACGAAACCTAACAACGACTGGGCGGGCGGGTGGCCCTTCAACGTCGAGGATGATGATGATGTTGATGATATCAAAATGCTTTCAAAAGCTGTTGGTAGCGATGATGCTGATGATGGTGGCAGTGGCGATGTGGGAGGTGATGAAGGCAGAGAGGCAACTATTTTGCAAAGTTATAACAAATTGCCGCAATATTTTGCGCAACTCTTGAGTGATAAAAACAACAAGAATATAGATCGTTCCCGCTATGCGCTCCGCTACAATATTCACAAGAATAAATGGAAAATAGGAGATTCAGATGTGCAGATAATAAATAAAGATATACAAATTAATGGCAAACGCTACACTGGAACTCCAGGGCTATATTCCCTTATGACATATAAACGACTAGAAGGTGGTAGCGGCGGGTCAGCGCCAACCAATACAGATTTGCGCAATTACGGCGATATCATATTGCAAACAAATGCGCATCGCAAAGGTTTTAAAGCATCAGGCAAGATCCTGCGAACAAACAGCTGGAAATTTACAAACATTATAAAGCCACGAGTAACGAAAAAAGGTAGCGGAAGTCGCAGCCGCCACCGCCGCAGTGCCCTCCGAGCATATAAACAACTAAATGATAAATCTGTCGAATATGTATTTTGGAATAAGCCCAAGGAACTGCTTGCACGACTTCGTTTACTACTTGCCGCAAATGCAGCCGGTAACAATAATTTACAAAATATGAATGAAATTTATTCTATTATATCGGAATTGCGTGAAGAGGGCATTATTGCATAAATGCCGTCAGATTTCGTAGAATTGTATCACTTTTGGTTGGACATCCTTCGTAGTAGTAGTATAGCAGCGGTAACAGCGGCGACAGCAACAACAAAGTAAAGATGGTAGTTGATAAGTTTGGAAGAGAATATCAACATGTAAGTGTCAACAATGTTAAAGTACAACAACGGCTACGAGGGCCGGCCGGTGTTGGCTTCAAATTATTGCCCGACGGGAATTTCAATATTGAAGGCAAAAGAATTGCTAATGTTGGCGATCCGCAAGAAGATTGTGATGTAGTAAATAAAAAGAGCACTTTAATTGTAAACGACGAGCAAAATATTATTAACATTCGAAAAAGGAGATTAGTGGAGGCTGCAGATCCAATCGACGATTCAGACGTGTCAACTAAAAAATATGTTCAATTGGCTCTTGATGCATCCGCTAGAGAGCTGCTAGTAAAATGTTTAACATTTAATGCTGACCACGGCAGAGACGGCAGCGGCGGCGGCTCTAAGTTCAATGCTAAGAACAAACGAATCAGCCAAGTAGCAGCTCCTGTCGATGAAAGTGATGTAGCTAACAAAAAATACGTAGATGTCGGCATCGGGCTCGGAAAAAAGAACTGCCTAAAATTGGATGCTAAATCGAAATCATATTTTGACGCTAAAAATAAGCGAATAACGGCGCTTGCTGAGCCTGTAGCAGAAACTGATGCTGTCTATAAAAAGTATGTAGATGGAAAAGTGGAAGCAATAATAGCTGCGAGCGCTTTAATCGTAAACGAGGCGCAAAATGTTATTAACATTCGAAGCAGAAGATTAGTCCAAGCTGCAGATCCAATCGACGATTCAGACGTGTCAACTAAAAAATATGTTCAAGCGACTCTTGCTGCGGCCGCTGGAGATATACTAGCAAAATGTTTAACATTTAATGCTGGCAATGGCAGCGGTCGTGGCGGCGTAAAGTTCAATGCTAATAATAAGCGAATCAGCCAAGTAGCAGCCCCTGTCGATGAAAATGATGTAGCTAACAAAAAATATGTAGATAACGGAATTGGAAAACAACAAGCCCTAAACCTAAAATTGGATGCCAAATCGAAATCATATTTTGACGCTAAAAATAAGCGAATAACGTTACTTGCTGAGCCTCTAGTAGAAACCGATGCAGTCTATAAAAAGTATGTGGATAGGAAAGTAGAAGAAATAGTAAATGCCAACGCGCAAACAGCAGTAGACACCAATCAAATCAGCTTATTAAAAGACGCTGTTATAATTTCAATGAATGCATGCCAAGTTCTCCTTAAACGATCCAACAGTTTGCACAGACACCTGGGCATATCGCTGCCATCCGAAAAGACATCTGATCAACCTTTAGATTTAGAAGAAACAATAGAGATGTATAAGAAGTTGTTATACTTTCAATGAAATTGCATACTACCTTTCCAGCCTCAACATTCGACGCGTAGCAATCGCCCTCATTGCTCTCCCTTTTTAGGCTAGATACTAGTAGACTAAACGCGCTCAATCTGCGTAAAACTGCGCTGCAGTAGTATTGAAATAATAGCGCGATGTCTAAGAAATTGGAAATTGTCGAAGAATTGCATCGCAATGCAAGGAAGAATTTTGTAAGACGGCGGACAGCAATTAAAGGATATTATGACTTATTTCAAGCAGATTTGGCAGAATTTATTCCCTACGCAAAAACAAATAAAGGCTATCGCTACATATTATTGGTAATTAATTGCTTTTCTAAATTTCTGTGGGCGCGTCCTTTGAAAACTAAAAATGGAATAGAAGTCGCTAAAGCGATGGGGAATATTTTAAAGAATCAACAGCCTCCACGCAATTTACAAACAGATAATGGGAAAGAGTTTTACAATACGCATTTTAAGAAATTAATGCATAAATTTAATATTATTCACTATTCAACGTATAGTACTGTCAAAGCTGCGATTGTCGAAAGAGTTATTAGAACGCTCAAAAGCAAATTGTATAAAAAGTTCAGTTTACGCGGAAATTATAAATGGTTTGATATACTTCAAGATATAGTTATGTTGTATAATAAGGCGAAACATAGAACGATTCAAATGGCTCCGATAGATGTTAAACCTAATACGGAATTATTAGCCTACAAGAGCAAAAATTTTAAAATAAATCGCCGCAAGCCTAAGTTCAAAATTGGAGATGTCGTAAGAATTAGCAAGCACAAGGGCGTATTTTCTCGAGGATTTACGCCAAACTGGTCGTTGGAATTATTTGGCATTACAAAGGTTCAAGAAACCGATCCTGTTACATATAAACTAGAGGATTCAAAACATAATCCCATTTCTGGAGCTTTCTACCAACTGGAGCTGCAAAAAACTAAACATCCTGACACCTACTTGATCGAGAAGGTTTTGAAAAGAAAAGGAAATCGAGTTTACGTAAAATGGTTGGGACTCAATGAAAAATCGTGGATTGACATGAACGACCTTTTACTGCAGGAGGATAGGGAGGATGGCAGAGGAGGAGGAGCAGAATAAAATTGCTATGAAGTAATATCTATAAGCTGCATTATTTAAAAGTATTTTTAAGAATGTCTATTTATTTATTTTATTTCAAGAATTATGTGTAATACTTAATTTAGTGATATTGAAATGTAATTTATGTTTAAGAAAATAAATGTTGTATTAAGTTAATTTCTTATCTATAAGTTGTATTATTTAAAAGTATTTTTAAGAATGACTATCTATTTATTTTATTTCAAGAATTACGTGTAATACTTAATTTAGCGATATTGAAATGTAATTTATGTTTTAAGAAAATAAATGCTATATTAAGTTAATTTCTTGTTTTATTTCCTATACCTGCAGATTGGCGCCAACGCACATGCTGCCAAGTCAGCACTTCAACTCTTATATTAATATAATAATTCGCACAAACACATACCTACACACAAACACGCACACGCACAGAATAAAATACAAAATTGTTTTTATAAATGTATTTTCAAAATGCAATACAATTATTAAAATGTAACTATAGAGTTAGAATATAAGTACATACACATATTAGAAAATATATTTGCAAAATAAGTATAAAATTAGATCATTTCACTACATACAGATTAATACGCATTTTATTATCATACGAGCCAGTATTGATAATTTATTTTAAAATATAAAATCAATTTTATAAATTTATTGACAAATACAATACAATTATTGAAATGTAACTATAAAGCTAGAATATAAGCACATACACAAATAAAATTAATTCATTTAACTAGGCGTAGATTAATATGCATTTATTATTATATGATCCAAGCATTGATCATTTATTGTCAAATACAATACAACAAACTAAAGCTAATAATGTTAATTAAAGTGTTTGCGCAACAACAGCAGTCGTAACAAACATCAGCAGCAAGTTATTAAAACGTAGAAACTGTACAGCAACTCTTTGGTTAGTTCACAATTCTTCGACAATTTTGTAATGAGCCCAAGGCAATGTGGTAATACCGTCAGCTGTAATGTATCTTTTGTCATCGTTTGCGCTAAGTGCAATTTTATTTTGCGTTGTCGTATATACTTTGTGTTTATACGATCTGATTCGATTTTGATCGCAAGAAATTGCAATTCCTCGAGTTAATACGTCATAGTAGTTAGTAAATGACAACTTTTCCCTAATCGAATGCCTAACAATGCCTTTTACCTTTTTAATTTGACTCTTATTATTTACCTTTAAGCTATACATTTTTGATTTAAGCCCTACAAAATCTGTTATTATTTCCCCCTTCATCTCATCTTTCATAAGCCCTACCTGCTTTTTGTTTGCCAAAGGCATTCCATAAATGTTATCAGGTTTATAATCGCTAGTGTCATACCTGTGTATGTCTTCTTTCATATTTTGATAAAAATCGTCTGTATAAATTTCATACAAAAAAGAATCCGTATCTGTATACAGAAGGCTGTGTTTAAATTTGCGCATCATGTATTGGTAGTGAAAGTCGTACATAAATATTTTAGATATATCTAAAATTGCCATTCCAGCATAAATGGGCTTATTAAATAAAATTTCCGTTTTGTTAAGCTCAATTGTGACTAATTTTTTGCTAATAATAGTTCTATTGTGAAAATTTGGCTTGGAAATGTAGTATTGGGCGCCATAGCGACCGCTCCATTTGCTTACTAATTTAATATCTTTACGACGTCGCACATTTTCCATCGTCTTTCCATATACAGCATTGTTCATTTTTTTATGGAAATATTTTTTAAATTCATTATCAGCTTTTGCTCTTAAATCGGAATTTAAGTCTATATAGGGTTTTAACCAAGGGCTTTGACTAAATTTGAGGATGCGATATATTTTTGTCACAACTAATCCGGCTTGTATACACTGCTTGAGATTTCGATAATGGATAACATATTTTTCTTTGTCGTGCAAAGTTGTCATTAGCTTAGGGTATTTAGAACCTTTAGGGATTCTATTTTCAGAACAGAATGGCAAATCTTTATGATCATCATGCAAATATTGTGGATAGTGAATATCAGCTTCTATAATATATCCTGAACTGCTATCATCTGCTACAGAAATAACATCAAACTTTTCAATATCCTCAGGTGTTAGCCATTCAAAATTGGCATAAGGCAATGCTTCGCACATTGCGAGGCCGTACAAGTTGTTAATATCTAAATAAATCAAGTATTTGGAAGGCAAAGCTGCATTATAGTTTTGCATGTATTTATTATTAGCTTGACTATATCGTTTAACAACTTGGCTTATTCCGCCTCGTATTCCTCGCTCTATAAATAATAGCATATCCACATCTGTCAATAACTCGAGAGTAACGCGAGTTTTCTTAAGGGCAGCGTCCCACGCGAACCCAGGAATAGTGTAATAATTCATCACATCTAGTCCGAAAATATTCTTACACATTTTCCTAAAATTTTGAAACACATCTGCTAGAAGTAAAATGTCAGTTTTCAAATAAAGGTCGCTATAATCGCCTAAAGTTTTTATATCAAATTTGTTCCACACATTAGATGCATGGTCATAGTCTTGCTGAGAAATGTTTTTTAGTGTAAGAGAACTGTAAAATTTATTGATATCCGGCAATGATGTTTCCGACAATTTCTCATAACTATCAACATATTCGTAGGGAAATACTCCTTTTCTCATTAATAGCTGTAATTTTTCGCGGCTTAAATTTTGATTCATCTCTTTCAAAATTTCAAAATCTTGTTCCTGCAAATAAGACGATAATTCGTCCAGAGACGAATCCATAAATCTAAAAGAATCTATAAATCTAAATTTTAGCCCTGATTTACCCCAAGTTTTTGTGACAGATATATACCTTTCATTATTTACAGGAATGAGTTCAATTCTACCTTCTACGCGGGTTGCAATCTTTTTGATAATAAAATGGCAATCGTAATTGCTGAAGTTGTGAAAAACTATAGGGATTACCGGAAATAAGCGATAATTCAGGTTGCAGTTACTGTGGCTGTAACCTCTAAAATTGCCTGTGATGTGGCAGTGATCGCGGCAAATTTTCTCATTAATTTCAAAAGCTTCTTCACAAATGTGACATTTTAAATGCAAAGATTTTGAGGTTACTGTCGTAAGATCCATGGGAACTTCTTTAAAAAAATAATCTGCAAAATTTTCTGCAACTGAAGTAAGTTCGTCTACAAACCATTCCGAGCATTTTCCTCCTCTGTACTGCTTAAAATATGATAGGTTGCTGTCGAAATGGCTGTGGAAGTAATAGCCGATACTGAAAGGTTTATGCCTTTGATACTTTAAAGTTTTACATTTTGGATTACTTTGCAATTTAGCCGAATCAGCATCAATGGGCTTTAAGATACTTTCTATATCCGCAAATATAGTAAATGGTACATCAATGCTATTTCTATAGTTTTTAAACTTGAGCAATTTATTTCTTTCGTTAGGCAGAGTAACTTTGCATGTATTTAAAAGTATACAATCTCGAGTATGCTCAACTAAGATAGCTTCGCTATGAAAATACTGAAGACATCTGTCGCAAATATGTAATCGACCGTTATGTTTACTAATTTGCGAACTTACTAAACGTGAAAGATTTTTAATCCAACAAAAATGTTTCTTTTTTGTTTCGATTATTTCTTTATAGTTAAGTGAACCAATTTCGGCGTAAACATCATCATCATTATCACCATCACTGCCACCATCGCCGGCAAAATTATTGCAATAATCTGCAGCACGGTTGCGGCTACGTCGGCAAGATTCATAATCATATTCATCTTCATAATTTTCCTCAATCATTAATAAATTTACATGCACATCTAATTTGGCTTTTGTTAAATAAGTAGGCATTGTGATAAATACCCCTTTTTTCAATTTTAAAATATATACGTTTATTGAAATTTTGTTTAATTCTTCAAATCTGGGAATCTGTTTAATTGACATTGGCAATTTAAATCCGGCCGTATTTAAAACAGAATTATAGCTAGGATAAGAGCTCAAACGATTTGGTCTACCTGTTGGCTTACAAATAGCACTCAATACGGCGATAAAAAAGCAAGCCAAATCATCGTTTTGCACATTTATAACAGCTTTCTTATGTATAATTTGAATTGGCAAATCAATATAAGAAGCTCCTGAATTGTATAAGAGTTCGCATGTATTTATGTTTACGTGTAAGGAATCGATGTGCGTTAATGTCCATCCGGAGCCGGAACTTTCAAATTCGCTTAACTGATTTAATATTATGTCGGAAATATTTTCATCAAACCAGCCGGCCGCCAAGAAAACTTCAAAATTTTCAATTAGAGCATTTTTGGTATGAAAATATTTCCAATCTGTTATGGGTGTCAAATCATCTTCAGTTACTTTAGAAAATTCGCCGCAGAAAGAGCAATTTATTTTAAAGCAGCCTACCCAATTTTGTTTTTTAAAAATGTTTCTTAAACGAGTCTTAATTAGCTGATAACAATCTTCAAGGAAAGGGCTCACGTTTATGGTATGCATTATATTAACAATAATAGCGCTTCTAAGTCTACGATGAAACGCAGATTTATAATCTTCCCAAATAACTCGCGATCCTATTGTATTGCGGGGCCTGCAACTAACGTCTTCTACAGATAATTTATTTAAGCGAACTTTAAACTTTTTCAGATGGCAAATTTCATTTACGATTCTCCTTTTGCTGCCTATACTTTTACAATTTTTCAATTCTCGCCTCAGAAGTAACTCATTTGTTTTACAGAACTTAATCCAAATCTTGATATGTTTGGACTTGTGTTTATGTAATTTTAAAATTAAATATGCATTTTTTATGGTTTTTAAAATTTTTGTAGATAGATCACTTATTGCGTTAGAATCCATAGTTAAATTTATTTTAATCTGGTTTTCCCTGTAATTTAATCTAGTTTCACTCAGAGGAATTATGCGCCATTACAGCAATGAAATAAAATTTAGAGCAAAATTTTTATAAATTTTTAAATGTAACTGCTGCTGCTGCTGTTAACTGGCACGTACAACTACTTACTAATAAAAGCAAATACACAAAAATTAAAAATATTTACGTATTTTCGCAGCCTAGGGCAGATATATCCCTCAGCGTCGGAATTCTTCTATCCCGATTTGCCTTGTCCCTCATCCGCCCCCTCGCTCAAATTTTCGGCAAGGTTCAGCTGTGACGTCGACGTGGTTTGGGAATTGCCTTCCAATCTGTATAATTTTAAAAATTAGATATACATTTTTATAGGTAAGAATGTTTTTTGTTTTAGTTAAATCACTTGTTGCGTTAGAATTCATAGTTAAATTTATTTTAATCTAGTTTCGCCGTAAATTTAACAATATTTAAAATGGTTTGAATTCTAATCGAATATTTCCAATAATTTTAAAATAGCTTCTCTACAAGTAGCGAGCTGCTTGCAGCCGGCAATAAAATAAAATTTTAGCAAAACTTTTGTAAATGTAACCGCTACATTCAATCCGAACAACTATTTACTAATGCAAAGCAAATGCAAAAAAAAAAATTTAAAAATATTTACATGTTTTCCAAAGGCTCACGAGAAATTTCTACAGCCGTTTCTTCACTTTCGAAGACTTCACTTTGGGAGTCGCTGTTAAGCTGCGTGTCGTCTTCTACAAATGTCAGTGACGGGGTTGGGAATTGTTTTCCAACCTGCTCGAGCCCCAAAAACACCAGGTACAGCCGCCTTTTGTTCAGAGATGTTATATCATCTTCAGTGAGGGCATCTACTAGTCTTTTCGGTAAAAACAGGGTGCCATGCTCCAATTCGCATAAAATAAATTTGAAGCCGCCTTGTTTGGCAAATCCCGACTTCAGTTTTAAAATGTGGTATTTTCTGTTTAATTCCAACTCTCCAGCCTGCAGCTTCACCTTCCGGGAAATGGCGCTAACATTATTCAATTTGTTTAGATCCATTTTAAATTTGATTAATCGCTACTCACAGAGAACAGTTTCGTAAGAGCGGATAGCAGCTTGCAATTGTCAGCACTTTTGGACTCTTGATACACTATCACAACCGAATTTCGACGCGCTGTAGCAATTTTATTATTCTTCGATGGCTGAAATTTCGGAGAGTTTGGCCGGGCACGTAAGTTACAGAATTTGCAGTAGAAATTTGTTGCAGTGAATGCTATATATATATATTTTCCCCCATCACACGCCCCATATCCAAGCTAGATGCGCGCCGGATGCAGCTGCGCGATCTAATATAATTAATTCATAAAAGCAGGTGTTATGGGGTTAGATTTACGATCCGGTTGCAGGTGCGCCGGGCCGGATGCAGCTGCGCGATGTTATCGGGCGAGATTTATGACATGCAGGTGCGCCGGATGCAGATGTCAGGTGTTATGGGGTTAGATTTACGATCCGAATGCAGGTACGCCGGGCCGGATGCAGCTGCGCGATGTTATCGGGCGAGATTTATGACATGCAGGTGCGCCGGATGCAGATGTCAGGTGTTATGGGGTTAGATTTACGATCCGGTTGCAGGTGTGCATGCAGCTGTTCACAGCCCTTTCACAGACATGTTGCAACACGATTTGGGGTAAGATTTACGAATGCACCGGATGCAGCTGCACGATGTTATCGGGCGAGATTTACGATCCGGTTGCAGGTGTGCATGCAGCTGTTCACATCCCTTTCACAGACATGCTGCAACACGATTTTAAATTATGAATTCATACAATTACGGCTCATATATTGCATTTTAAAATAAGCGCATTTACACACGGCGTGGCGTAGAAACCAATACTAACAATCAAGCCCTTATGGAAGCGAAAATGCCGCATTGCGCGTTATAATAAATTCGCTGTATAAGGCTGAGATAATGACCACCTAAAATGGACACAGCAAATTCGGACAAGCGCAAAATTCAGCGAGTAGGCTTGCAATAAAGCCGCCTGCCCAATTTAATGTTTCTTAAACGATGCAACTAACACCTTCTAATTTTTATTTAAGCGAACTTAAAATAAATTCGCTGTATAAGGTTGAGATAATGACCAGCTAAATGGACACTGCAAGCTTGTAAAAACGCAACACGACCCCGCGTAAATCGAATCAATCGCAAAAATCAATCGATACAACTGACCATCAGCAACAAATCGCTGCCAGGTGAAAGGACATCTGCCGGCAGTGGAACACGAGACAATAGCAGGTGAAAAAGGAAATGAGAGGCTGTCCCAGAACTCTCATGCCATGTTATTCAAATCTGTCCCAGAACTCTCATAGCTTAACTACTATTAGGATTTAGATTTGTACAAAAGGAACCTACAGAGTTTTTCGCAAAGCTTTTTGCAGATACAGTAAAGCACAGAAGACAAGCAAATCTCGCTTCTAACGACTTTAAAAGCAACACAAAGAAGGAAATTTAACCATGGATGAATTAGTAACGCAGCTTTTGCTTTTTTCATTCTGGCTATAAAACCCTAACAACGGCTGTAGCGTTTTGCTTGTTCGAACTCTTTTTAGATCAAGAAATTCAGCAAAAGCTAAGAAAAGAAATAAAACACTTTTTGATTAAGTCTGATAGTGCACTTACCTACGAACCTATTATAAAGATGGCCGCCATGGATACAATATTAAAGGGCAATTTTTGAAGGTTTATAGAATTAGCAACAAGGAAAATTTAAATTGGCATTTACAGAAACAACGAAGAAATACCCTGAAGTGCCTGTACTAAAAATAAGGTGCAGTCGTGAATATAAAATTCCAAAAACTAATATAATAATTGACAAATGAATAGATCTCGTTATTCCGATAATAGGCCTACATTATGATGAAATTTTCTATTACGACCCCCAAAATTTCGATCCAGAAAGGTTTAACAGATAAAGTAATTATTTCAAACCAAATTCCTCGACATACTTTTCTTTCGGGGAGGGCCCTCGGATATGCTTAGGTAATGTATTAGGTAAAACTTGTGCCGTTGCCTTCACTATAAGAGGTTTTAGTACTGCTCTACTAACATACTTTTCCAGGTTCTAACTTCGCTGTTATCCAGATGTAACTAGCATTCGTGGTGTTCTTGGAAAATTATTCATTTTCTCTGAACAGCAGAATTCAACCACTTTTGAAAATGAGTCCTTTCTGCATTGTTTTGACTTTGACAGAAACCATCTAATTAGACGTTACAAAGTTGAACAAGTGATTCAAGTTGGTTAAAAAAATTAAGTATAAAATGCTGTTCAAAGGCTAATTCGGTTGCGATTTTTACTATAAACTGTTCAGTTGTGGTTGAATCTTACTAACTTGATATAGCATTTTCAGTGAAGAATGTCATTGTACATACACCAATTTGTATTAAAAAAGGGAACATATAGTGCAATGGTCTTAGGCCCTACGGCTCTGCTCTGCTTGCAGTACAGTTTGATAATTTAGTCACTAAGCACAGAGTTGGGGTGTTTTATCTAGCCGCAATGCTAAGTTTAAATGTCATTCAGTGATTGCATTGAAAAAGAGATGCCAGTATTAATAAATGAATTGAGTAAGGAAAGCAAAGGGCAATGCTTGTTTTTCACAGGGTTGAAGTCGAAGTTCAACTTAATTAAATAGTAGGTTTGGACAGAATGAATAGCCAAACCAAAAGAAATGAATAATCACAAAGAGGTTTGCTATGTGCAGGTCAATGAAGCGTAGATTTCAATATAGCTAAGTACGTCAAATTGTGAACAATCTAAAAATGTATAGGAAGCCAGAAAAATAATAATGTTGCAAGGAGCAATTAAGAAGGCAGACATAAAGAGAGAAAATAGCAATTGTGAGAAGTAGACAAGACATTATAAAGCGAGTGAAAAGCAGACAGATGGACATCGAAAGCATTTATGAAGGAAGTGCACTCTTTAAAAGGATCAGTGCAATTACGCGAGTAAACAGAGCAAAGCAAATAATAAAACGTGTAGTGGCGCAAAGAGACATTTTGACAATTAAAAATGCAGACAATATTTTAGATATAAGAAATTTTTAAATTCAATAATTTGTAAGTAAATTTATTTAAAAATGTAACTGATTTAAACTTGGTTAATTTCCGTTTTTATATTTATTAGATTAGCTTTTATTTATAACGGATAAGGAGATCACAAATGAATTAATTATAAGATTGACATGAGATTTGTGCTCAATATATAATTGAAGTTTTTATACAATAAACGATTATTTTAAACTACAAAAACATTCCGAGGTTGGAGTCGCCACGCCACTTCAAGATTGCGAACTAGCATTCTAGCCGAAAGGAAAGTGCAGAGTCAAGGTTTTCCACTGAAACGCATTGCGTACAAGTGTAGGACAACGACCAGCAGCACAATCATCGGAGGAGGCCGTTCCAGAAGATCTTAGCGGGGCCCCCTTTGCCGATCACGGAACGAACACACCTCAAATTTTCCAGGTACTGTAAAAAGTTAAATATTAGTGTGAGGATCCGGAAATTTGTGTGTAAGCGACACAATACCGTTTTGAACAAGAATCCGGCGTATTCAAGCATCCAGCAAAAGCGTTTTTCCAATTATTAACCAGAATCCAGTTGTGAGGTTAGGTGAAGATTAACAATTGCAAAATTCAAGCGGCGTTCTTTCTGACGTCATAAGACAAATTAATTCCTGAAACAAATGAGAATTAATAACAGCCAAATAACTACAATTTAAATAAAATACCTGTTCGTATGTTCATAAATTTGAATTTTAAAGTCAACAACGCTTATTGCCAGATTCAAATTACTTTGTGAAATTCTGACAGCAGCGTATACATTTGCGGCTGCGTATTTGGAAATAATTTGGGCGCACAATGGCGTACCACATGAAGGTAAAATTTTACAAATTATCAGGAACTCACCCCTTTTGAATGGAGTTGATTGTTTACAGAACTAGCGTTGTGAGAATAAAATTGCAGATAAATGAAATACAAAAAGAGGGCATAATACGATTTTATTTTGGAGTAAAGTAAATAAAATTAAAAATATAAACAATCTTATTTTACCCAGTCCAAATCTGTAATTATAATTGCTAAAAACGAATCTCCTAAGTGGAGCATATCAAACCATCTCAATTACATGGCTCCGCAACGTGGGACGAAAGCGGATTAATAAACGAATAAAGGACCATTTCAATTACATGGCGCCCAACGTCGTGAGAAGAGTGAATTAATAATTATTAAACTGTCCATGACTAAATAAAACTAGTAGCCACCTCAATACATCTACAAGGAGATTACGCTAAATCGCATATCATATGTTTGAATTAGACAGTACCTATGTTAATTAGTTTTCTGCATCATCAAAATGGGAGGGTGAGGGTGGCAATGACCCGCTGGCGTGGTGTAGTAACAGCAATAAATTTTGTAAGTTACCAACAAGGTAGCAATCAAGCAACCAAGTAGGTAGTAATGTGGTGAACAGAAAGCGCACTCTGTGTTTTAATAATTAAGTCAGTTTCCCAAATGAAAGAAGGTTTTGAATCTATATCAGACAACTTAGGGTACACCAGGTACTGTAATGGTATGATGCTTATAGCAATTCTGGTTGCATAACTAGCTCACCAATGATAATGAAGGATTCAAATAGGTCCAGAGTTGGTATTGTATTTATTGCAACAATAAGAGTCACTATTAAACATTGATAATTACATCGAACATGATTAGCAATAACTGTAATTAATTAACAGAAGTTACTAATTGCATAGAACGGTATCGTCAGGGTTGCGATCAGCTTGCATTCAAAATTGTACGCAATATGGCAAATGTAGCTAAGTTTCTGATGACTGACAAGTTAATAGTGTAAAGTCAGGAGACGATAATGAAGTTGCTTAAGTACAAAGGTGTTTCGAAGCGTTACAGAGGTGCAATGCAGCGTTTTCATTCATATCGAAATGCTAACAGTCGACGACTGTAGAAGACAAGAATGTGCTAGTGGTGTGAATCAGTGTTTATTTACTATTTTATATATCAACAGAAGGATCATTGCAGTAAGAATTTTCTGGCTTGCTCTGTTTTGTTGCCGTAGGTTCTTTCTTCAGCACTTGCATATATAGTGCTATGAACACAATTTGAAGCCTCCATAATTATTACTGTACTTAATAACATTTAATGAATGTCAAATAATATCTAAAAATGTTTCAGAATTTGTTGATTTGTAACTTCATCGTTGTACAATATTGCCATGGATGTGACAACAATTTTGTTAAAAACTGTATTGAAATCATAGTAGCTTTGTAGTAAACAAATGTAATCTGAGTAGGCTTTGGATTGTCGTGGCAACAATAAAATCTGTAAACAAAACAATTGGGAATATGAAACTAAGCTTGGCGGCTGTTCATGTTGGCTTCCCCAATTTAAACTTAAAGTATCAATAAATAAATACCCCAGTTTCCAGTAAAAGTTGTATAATTTATTTAGAGTGTCTTTTGGAAACTGTGGAAGTTAGATTAGTGTTGATAGTGCCCTTTCCCAGGTAAAATAGTGCTTCGAAGTTGGTCGAACAGCAGTCGGTCTTTCCGAGGCAGTTTTTGGACGAGCAGGCAGCGTAATTGAAGTCTGAGGCGAGTGTAAACGAGGCAGCGTTTTGTCCTGGAGCAGTGTGGAGCTCTAGGACAGACCAGAAGACGAACTGATGCAGAGTAGCAGCCGAGAAAGTTTTGGGAGGCAACCATGTGTGGATCATTACAGCCATATTCATCAGCGACGTGAGATTTACTTCAGGGTTCTTTTGAGCCCTATTATCCATCGAAGGAGCAGCAGAACATGTCAGGAAAGTGATTATAGAAAGCATTATTCTTAAAATTTCCAAGTGGCGTCTCTTTTATATCAACTTTCGGCAAGAGCGTCCCTTGACTGTTTTGTTTTGTGGCGTCTATTTACCTACGCTTTTGTTGTCTCCTAGGAAACGTGTAATGACATAAAACTGCACCGGTTTCTCGAAGCGAAAAGAATTTATTTGGCACAGTTTGTTAGGTTGGAACGCCATATTTTCTACTTGAGTTCCCAGTAGCTATAATTTCCGCATAGAAGCGATCCTAGTAGTTAAAAGCGTATTATTCAAAGCTTTTAATTTATGAAATTATTGTAAGAGGACTAAAATGTTAAATTTCATAGCAAATGTATTTGAATTGGCTTCTATAATTTAATAATACTTACTAGGATGTAGAGACCCGACCCATGAGATAAAAGTAATTTTTATTACATTTATTTATTTAACTGTACGTTAAAACCTACGAAAACATTCATATTAGTGTAATACTAGCAACCCAGTGAGACAAATGTCTCATTTGAAAAAACAAAAAAGACCGTTTTGCAAATAGAACGCGTATTCACCACACGTACGTATATGACATCATTGTTGGTAGCAAACTACCAGTCGCATTCGCCTTGATAAAATTTGCCTAGAATCTAACCTAAAAAGTTAGGATTAGGATAATTAAGATAATAATTAGTGTTAGAGACTGAAATTCGGTTCCTGACCTGACATGACCATTCCAAACATATAACTTTCATAATTTTTTTCTCTATCTCCTACGGTTTGGCTGCTGAAACAGCGTCCCGGACGGACAGACAAGTCTATTAGATAAAGGATATAGGATGTATGATGATTAGCAGCCTGATTAATATCATTTGTTTTAAGATGGAGTGGATTTTTAATATGTTGATAAAGAAATTCTTTGAAAATTTACCATCCAACGTTGCCATTAATCAGTTTAAGAATAGCAGGTGTCAAGTTAATTGTCCTTAAACATACAATGAGCACTGCCAAATGTTTAGGGTCCAGTACTTCAATGGATGTTTGATACATTTGCTTCCTCAGTGAAGATCTGATCAAAATGTTTCCTGATATTGAGTTAGAGGGGCTATATTAAATTCACATATATTCTAAACAGGGCATTCTCAATATTGTTATACGTTTTCTAACAAAACATGCTACCGTTAAACAAGATTTTTCTGTTTCTAAAAAAGAAACAACAAAAAATATTTGGTGAACCAAACGAGTAGCCAAAGAACTTCAATACATATTTAGTGAAAGGATTGTATCCTTTGTTATAAAAAAATATATTGCGCACTGGGTTATTACAGCGCTTACAATGACAGTTTATGATTATGATATCAGTACTTTCAGAAACGCAGAAAGCTGATTAATAATAATAATAATAGTTTATTGCCATTAGGTACCAAGTACATCAGTGCTTATTTACGAAAACTCATGCTGGAAAAATTCCTCAATAGAGTAAAAAGTTTTGCTTAACAATAAACTTTTTACTCGTTTGTTAAAAAGTTTTAAAGACTCAATAGGTTTAGTTTTCTCAGGTAGATGGTTAACTAGCTTAATAGGCAGTATGTAAGAGCTATTCGCACTGAGTGCAAGGGTATGTTTCGGCAAAATTAGTGTATTTCCGTGGCGCAGTGAATAGTTACCATTGTCACTGACTTTCTTTAGTTTTGAAAAATTGTTTTTAATATACACAACAGATAAAATTATGTAAACAGAAATAACCGTTAGTATTCCCAAATTACTAAATGCCAATCGGCAAGACTCTCGCTGATTTAAAAAGAAGATAATCCTTACTATCCTTTTTTGAATTATTAGCACATTTTTTATATTTTTGGAATTTCTACAACAAACAATACCATACGTTAGGATACTGTTAACAAACGCATTATAATAAGATAGCATTACCGACCTATCTACAGAACTCCGAATTCTCCAAAATACAAAACACTGAGTCGACAATGCCTTTAAAGCTTTATTAACATGACTATTCCAAGTCATGTTGGAATCTAATTGTAATCCCAAAAACAAATAGTTTAGCTAGTTTTTACACTTTTATCATTTAATTTTACTAAAAGACTATGAGGTAGTTCACTGGCCGAAAACGATATAACTTCGGTTTTATCAGTGTTTAACATTAGGCCATTCGAGGCGCAGTAGTTTTGCATTCTGGTCACACAATTGGTAGCGATGAAACTCAGATCAGCTATACTAGTTGCCGGAAAAATTACTGACGTATCGTCAACAAACAGCGTAACTAAACCAGTATCCAAATGCTTGACGATGTCGTTTAGTAAAATAATAAAAAGTAGAGGCCCCAAAATACTGCCTTGGGGTACCCTTGTTTTAAATTCCTAACAATCGGAATAATATTCTTCATTTTTACCGTTTTTTAATACAACCCTCTGAGTACGCTGTAACAAATACGAAGTTAACCATCTATGTGCTACGCCAGTGATACCGTATGCATGTAATTTTTCTAGTAGAATATTATGTAATATGGAATCAAATGCTCGCATGAGATCGAAATAAACACCTACAATTTTGTTCCCTTCTTCCAAATTTTGGATTACAAAGTTATTCGTTGAAATCTGTGCAAGTTGAGTTGAAAATTGAGGCTGGAAACCGTACTGGCTATCTGTCAGAATTTTATTAACGGTACCGTGTTTATGGCGCCTTCTAGCAAAAGCTTTCTCGTATATTTTAACGGATAGGAGAGAGATTCCTCTATCATTTTCAATACACCTATTATCATTTTTCTTAAATATAGGTTTTACAATCGCCCTTTTCAGATAAGAAGGAAAAACGCCTTCATTAAAAGAATCATTAATAAGTTCCGTAAGCACGTGAGCGACAAAATCTACTGGGATGGCAAGGAGAGAGCAGGGTATGCCATCATCACGCGTTGATGCTTTATTACTAACACTTCTAATAATTTCATATATTTCTGGAATCGATACATGTTTCAGATTCAGTGTGGGATAAGTTTGCGTTATATTATGATTAGCCAATGGAGGCGATTTTGCACCAGAACAAAAGCTAACAAAAAAATTATTAAAAGCATTCGCTGCTTCGTATAAATTGGACAGAGGTGCTCCAGATTTTTCATAAAAGTTAGTAGGGTAGCAATGTTGCTAGTGTAGTACAACCTCATTTTTTATAATGATCCAGATAGCCTTGGATTTATTATCAGTATGGGCATAATTCTCATTATTATGAGCTTTTTAGCCTGATCAATTGATCGTTTATGTTTAACATATTTTTGTAAATCGTTAATGCCTGAGGAGTATTACTGTATTTGCATTGTTTGTAATAATGACGTAAAAATTAACCTTCTTTTATAATTTCAGATGTAATCCAAGGCTTTCTGGGTTTCAAGTTAGTTTTTTTCACTCGTTTGAGTGGAAACGCATTGTCCATCATTTCTTTCTCAGTGTGAACGAGTTTTGTTCTTTTATTGAAAAATCTTTCACAGCCGTATTTTTCAAACCATAATAATTGTTAGTTTTGTACACCACAGAAATCATTGAAAATAAAGTAAATATTTATTGTAGACTCGTATAATTGAACAATTAACACATAAGAAATTTGCAGTTAGAAAATATCCTGTGAAAAAAATCATTTAATCTTCTCCGCATTTAACCAAACCCCTGTATCTGAGCAAAGCACAAAGCTACCGGGATCCATTTTTAGCGGAGTCGCTGTTTTTGAGTTCAGAGAAAACTTGTAGTTCTTCAACAGAACGGCCAGTCCAACTTTTGTTTGCATTATTCCAAATCGAAGACCTGCAAAAAGATTTATCCAAATATTCCTTGTAGAAAACCATTAAAAAAATGCTACCTAGATATTGCCCTACGCAATTGATCTCTCATATGTGTAAAATTATTAAACTATCATTGAAATTGAGTGTAGACAACCACTTATTACACTATTAATTATTTCTAAAGAGGAACAATGATAATTACCAATGCAGGCCCTGGGTCCATCACCAAACGGTGTCCAAGCTGCAGAATGTCGTGCAGCCTTGTTTTCTTCTGAAAACCTCTCGGGGTCAAATTTCTCCGGATCGGGGTAGAACTCGGGGTCAAGCTGAATTCCCAGAACCGGAATGAAAACGATGGCTCCTTTCTTCAGAACAACATTTGAACCAGGGACGGTATATTCCTTGGTGCATTCCCTCGTGTGTACGGGTACTGGTGGGTATTTCCGAAGGCTTTCTAAAAGAAAACATTAAATTATAACTGAGGTACAATTGAGTCGTTTAAACATACCATTGATGCACTTATCCATGTACGTCATTTCCATGATAGCGTCATAAGTAATTTTTCCTTGATGTTTGTCTAACACTGTATTGACTTCTTTGCGGAGCTTTTCCTGAAGCTCGGGGTTGAGCGCCAGTTCATACATGCAAAACGTGGTTGTGGTGGATGAAGTTTCAAACCCTGCAAGGAAAAAAATAAAGCACTGCGCTGCGAATTCGGCCACTGTGAGAGATGCTTCGGTATCGACTTTGCTGGAACCGTTGAGTTGATTGTCATTTTTTACCTCCCCTAAATCGTTCTCAGTGATTTTTACGTTATTTCTGATTTGAAGTAATAAATGAACAAAATCCTTGCGAACTATTTTATTTGCCTCCCGATACTTTACAGTCTGCTCAACCACATTCATAAAGAATTCTGTAACATCCTTTCTGTGGGAACTTATTCTGAAATAGGTAAAAATTTCGGGCAGGGTCAAAGTCAATAATCTAACAATTGAGTCCTTGAGCGATGTATCGAAAAATTTCTTTCCATACTGCCTAAATTCCGAATCAGGATCTTTCAAACTGTTACATTCAATGCCGAACGCGCACGATCCTATAATATCGGTGGTGAATCGTGCAAGAATTTCCTTAATGTCAATGGGTTCCCTGTCTTCAATCATCTTATCCAGGACCGCCTTGAGCTCGCCTGAGCAATCGACTAGCGTTTGAAACATCATCTTCATTTTGCCGGAGGTAAACGTAGGGGTCAGTTTGGCTCTTAAATCCTTCCACCTCTGACCCTTCAGGGAAAAGAGGTGCACGCTGAGAGGGTCCGATTCTTCATCCATGTGCATGACGTGGTCGGTAAAGTGGACAAAGTCCTTGTTTAGTATGCGTTTGACTAAATCCAGATCGGTGGGGATGAATATGGGTCTCATAAAGAAGTAGTAGCCCCCAAATTTCTTTCCGTTTTTCTTGATTTCATCGTATATTCTTTTTATTTCAAATCCTATCGTGCGCTTCTGCAAAACTAAATCCTTGGCGTTTCCAAAGGGAATCGTCGGCTCTTCAGCGAAGACTCCTTTGCGCTTCCAGTGGGCGAAACATAATTTATATATAACAACCACTGCCGCTATTAGAGACACCACAACAGCTACGCTGTCAACAATCCAGTCTCCAGTAATTAAAGCCATGGCCTATATATGGCTTCGCAGCTCAATAATCACAAACACTAATTTCTGCATCAAGGAAGCTACTGAAGTAGGTAAACGAAGTAATGTATTTATATGAACAGACCTATATTTAAAAAATACATGATTAAGTGTACATTAACTTAATGAACATGACAAGGTAACTTTACGAATCTCACAAGAAGTGTTATTATCTTCTAATTTTATTGTAACATTTTTATGTTTCTATTGTCAAATTATTATTTAATCCTCTAACTACTACACATTAAAGCCAAATTGTTTACTTGATCTTCTACAGCGCATTTTCTGTACAAAGAATTTGCATGTTTGCAACCTTGCGTGTACATCCCAATCATCGGATGTATAAATACATACCTCCAACCACAATTGTAACTTGTCATGTAATTAAATTGTTCTATTTTATAAAATCCAGTTAATTATTTTCCAGGAGAATAGTATACTGCTCAATACATTTACAATTTGAGATCTATAAAAAAATAGGCAGCCTTCAGAGAATCAGAGTCTCGGTCGAAAAGTCAGAACAATACCAAATGATCGCTAGTATTTGTAGTATTATCAATTTGGGCTTGAATTCTTATACTTAAAATAATATCTTTTTAAAATTTCTATTTTTGTAGTCACTCAAAATGCTTATATAAATATAATGTTCATATTTAATTGAATAGCCAAGTATTCTGCCTGTTATGTTAATCGTTAAATCCCTGTGGGGTTGCTATTCCCCCGTTGGGCGCCTCCCTAGGTGGCGGATAGGAAAACGCCTCTCAGATGAGTGGTACCTGGGAAATGAAATACCAAGGGCGACCAAAGGTAGCATAATATAGGGAAGCAACTATGGTATTAATGGGTCAAGGTTGTAAGAAGAATGACTTACTATTTAGGCTCGTTGTCATATACAGTACAAGCGGCTATAACATTATGATACCCTTTACTGCGATAAGGAAACCAACGGGAAGCTACCTGATTAAACTCCCAGAAAAAGTCAAAATGGCAAGTAATAATAATATAGTTAAAATATGTACTGATCATGGACTCGGGCCCCAAGATCCAGCAGGGGAAAATTACAGGGCTTTCCAGAACGTCAGCCAGCGAAACCCCCTGTAAAATAAATAAGAAAGAAACCTTAACGATATTCGGAAAAGAGATTAAAATTGGCACATGGAATGTGAAAATTATATTCCAAGCTGGGAATATCCGCAATGTCATACAAGAAATTACGAGACTAGAAGTTGATATAACGGGCATTATCGAAATGCGATGGCCTGGTACAGGACGCTGTACAATTAAAGATCAAAAACAATACTGTTCTGAAAACGACGAAGGCCAACACATTCATCGAGTTGGTTTCATAATAACTAAAAGAGGAAATAGAAAAATGTTATAAGTCACTGTCAGGACGTAAGGAAACAATTTCATAAACAAGTTGTAGCAATTATCATGGGTGATTGGAAAAGGTAAAAGCGGTAAATGTATTGGTGACTACGGATTGGGTACAAGAAATGAACGTAAAGAAAAATTAAAGCTTTTCATGAAAGAAGAAGGATATGTAATTATGAACACCGTTTTTAGACTTCCACCATGTCGACTTTACACATGAGTTTCACAAGACTAACCTGGCAATATATTCAGGAACCAAATTGATTATATTATACTAGTAAACGAATGTTTTTCGTAACAGATGCTTATCGGTTAAAACATACCCTGGTGCGGAGGTAACATCTGACCACTGCCCTCTTGTTGGAAGATTCGAGATCAAACTTAAGAAAGATAAAAGAAAAATATAAAGAAAAGATTGGAACTTGAATAAACTGAAGGAACAGCAGACGAAAGAAACTGCTAAAAAATTAATAATTGAGAAACGAAGTTAGTTACAGAAAGTAATATTAAAGAACGTTAGAGGAAGTATTTGAAGCTTTTGATAAGATTGCAGATGAAGATTTAGTGGTTAAACCTGAGAAAAGCTGGATGACAGATAGAATCCTGGCACTCATGGATGAAAGAAGAAAAATGAAAAACAATGTCAAGTTTCAAAACATGATAAAGGCAGACAAAACGAGCAATAAGAAAATCAAAGAAAACTTGGGTCAAAACACAGTGTGAAGAAATAGAGTTCATAGAAAAAAGGTATGATTTATTTAATATGCACAAGAAAATCAGAGAAACAGGATATACAAATCTAATACAATTGGAAAACAATATAACAAAGACGGTAAAATCATTATCGGCTAAAAGAAAACATATATATCCGAACATATCGTATGGCTTGAGGTACCCAACTTCGTGTCAAAGTGTTCAGGTTGCGCAAGCGCCTCTGACTTAACCTAACGACTGTCAGCGAAATGGCAGCCGGGACCGACGGCTTAACGTGCTCTCCGAGGCACGGCTGGCTGCGATTTTACTACCATTATAGGTCGGACACCCATCTGAGTGCCGACCGCCGCGAACGTTGCTTAACTCTCTAGACTGTTTGACCAGTCCTTGTAGCATGCGGCTATGCAACCAGCATCTTTAAAGATGACAGGCCAGAACAAATTCCGAAATTTGAGTGTGAAGGCAACCTCCCAATAACGGAAGATGAAGTAATAAAATCAATAGCACAACTCATTGAAGGCAAAGTTCCCGGACCAGATAACGTGCACACAGAATTTATTAAATTATTTTAAGAAGAATATATATTCTGGTTAACAGAAATATTTAATTAGATATACAACACTGGAAAAATACCGAATATATGGTTAAAATCTAAATTTATAGTACTACCTAAAAAATCAAACTCAAAACACTGCAGTGATTTTTGCACCATTAGTCTTATGAGTCATCTCCTTAAACTTTTTCTAAAAGTAATACATCAGAGAATATATAGATTAAGTTAAGAACATAGTGGCCGTACACAATTGGGGTTCCGCAATGCGGTGGGCACAAGAGAAGCGCTTTTCGGTATCCAAGTCTTGTTCCAAAGATGCAGAGACGTAAATTGCGATGTTGACAGTGTATGACACGAAATCGGGCTAAGGGATCAGGACTTGAGAATTATTAGCAATCTATATTGGAACCAAACAGCTTCCATACACATACCAAAAGTAAACTCAGAAGAGATGGAGATACAGCGAGGTGTTCATTAGGGGTGTGTGTTGTCGCCGATATTATTCAATATTTATTTATATATTTATCACTCTAACAGTCTCATGAATCTGCAGGAGTTAATAAATAAGGTAACAGAAATAAATCAAAACTACGGTTTATCACTCAATATAAGGAAAATAAAGTATATGTTAAGGGGATTGGACTCGCTGTTTAGCTTTTGTTTGCGACAAGGTGGACGGATCATACGTAGCACAAATTTATGTCAAACTCTCTGCAGTGGAATAAAGCGGGATAGGGATATTACAGTTACTCAGTGCGCTTACTGCTATGACATCGCTCTTGTATATTGAATAAGTGGTCCACACGCATAGTCTACGCACCCGTATTCAAGAAATTTTAAAATCCACAATATTAACATCCAATAATACTGATCGTTGCAATAATGAATCGAAGACGGCGCTCTTCTTTTACCGTAGTTAATACTTCACTTATAATTTCCCATGGTAAAACCGCATGAAAACACTGATTACACTTCCTCGCCAAGTAGTCGCCAAATCAGTATTTGGCAGTCTGAATGGTGTACTGTACGATGCAGTAGCCGTACAATTAGCCAACGATGTTCTCTTGACGATGCAGCGGCGTTATTCTGAGTATTTGTGACGGGTAATTATGCGATCCTGGATTCTTGAAGCGTTATTCGAGTGAGAAAGCGCAATGAAGGTTTGCGTTTGCTTATGAGAGATAGATGAAATGCAAGAAAAATGACAAAGAAAATTATAGAAAAACCGAAAGGAATTATCTAATTTTCTTTATACTATTGTGTGTCTAATTAATTAAGGAATGGAGGATCCTAAAAACAAACCTTATATTCTTTAAAAGTATACTGTTTTTATTGATTTTTTTACATTAATTCCAATTTTGCAAAAATGGTTGAGCCATTGTTTTTTTAAATGAGGTGCCCACAAAGTACTTTTCATAAGCTTAACAATGCAACAAAAACTTTAATTCTACGTGTACTGGTTCTAACGTAATTCACTTTTTACGAAAACCAGCGTTTTACCCATATTTATCTCTTTCTAATTAACGTAGACTTATAGAAGGAAATGAATATTCCAATTGCCGGCGTAAATTATTTACGTGTGGAGGGTTTAAATGTGGAATTAAGTCGTGTACAATACCCTTAATATCCAAATTCAACAATCAACACCCTGAACAACTCATAGTGAACAATCGACGAATAGAGAGAGTACACGCAAATAATTATTTAGGAACAACAATAATTAATGACAGATGGGATCACTCAGTAGAAATAAAGCGTCGAATATAAAAGACCCGAGCTGCATTTCTGAGAACGTCAAAGCTGTTTAGATGCCACGACTTATCACTGCAAACGAAAATCAGTTTACTAAGATGCTACGTATTTCCGGTGTTGATGTATGGAGTTGAGTTCTGGACCTTGACGGAGTCTTCCAGCAAAAATATCGAAGATTATGAAATGTGGCTATACCAACGCATTCTAAAAATTCCATGGACAGTCCATGTCACCAACCAAACGGTCCTTGAAAGAATCGGAAAAGGCAAAGAGCTTTTGCTAACAATAAAAACAAAGAAAATGAAGATGAGGGACATATTAGAGGACACCTCAAACGATATAAACTATTGCAATTGATCCTACAGGGGAAGGTGGAAGGAAGAAGAGGGCCCGGAGAAGGAAAATTTTGTGGCTAAAACACCTAAGAACTTGGTTCGATATAACAACAGTGGATTTATTTAAAGCTGCTGCTGATATAGTACGAGATTCCATAATGATGGCTAACACCCGAAACGGATAACCACCATAGAAAGAAGAATGCAGCAGATGTTCTTAACCCATATCCTTTATCTAATAGACGTGTCTGTCTAGGACGCTGTTTTATCCGGGACGCTGTTTCACCAGCCAAACCGTAAGAGATAGAGAAAAAAGTTATGAAAGTTATATGTTTGGAATGGTCATGTCAGGTCAGGAACCAAATTTCAGTCACGTGACACTTCCGGTTTTCGAGAAATCACAAAAAGACCGTTTTTCAAATAGAACGCGTATTAAATAAAAACTGTTTCGGCCGCCAAACGTAGCTGCGACCCTCTGCGCCTTAAATCCTCGATCGGTTAGGCAACCACTTTGACACCTTCCAGGTCTGGGTGGTTGCCTAACCGATCGAGGTTTGAAGGCGCGTTAAATGAGACATTTGTCTCACTGGACTGCTAGTAATTATATAATAGACTTGTCCGCTGGTCCGCCCGGGACGCTGGTCCGTCCGGGACGCTGTTTCAGCAGCCAAACTGTAAGAGATAGAGAAAAAAGTTATGAAAGTTATATGTTTGGAATGATCATGTCAGGTCAGGAACCGCATTTCAGTCACGTGACACTTTCGCTTTTTGAGAAATCACGTGATTTCCGTCCGTCCGGGACGCTGTTTCAGCAGCCAAACCGTAAAAGATAGAGAAAAAGTTATGAAAGTTATATGTTTGGAATGGTCATGTCAGGTCCGGAACCGAATTTCAGTCACGTGACACTTCCGGTTTTCGAGAAAATAAAATATTTTTAAAAATATGATTGTTGTTATTTAATACGCGTTCTATTTGAAAAACGGTCTTTTTTGTTTTATTAAATGAGACATTTGTCTCACTGGTTGCCAGTCCTTTATCTAATAGATTTGTCTGTCCCGGACGCTGTTTTGTCTGTCCGGGACGCTGTTTCAGCAGCCAAACCGTAAAAGATAGAGAAAAAAGTTATGAAAGTTATATGTTTGGAATGGTCATGTCAGGTCCGGAACCGAATTTCAGTCACGTGACACTTCCGGTTTTCGAGAAAATAAAATATTTTAAAAAATATGATTGTTTTTATTTAATACGCGTTCTATTTGAAAAACGGTCTTTTTTGTTTTATTAAATGAGACATTTGTCTCACTGGTTGCCAGTCCTTTATCTAATAGATTTGTCTGTCCCGGACGCTGTTTTGTCTGTCCGGGACGCTGTTTCAGCAGCCAAACCGTAAAAGATAGAGAAAAAAGTTATGAAAGTTATATGTTTGGAATGGTCATGTCAGGTCCGGAACCGAATTTCAGTCACGTGACACTTCCGGTTTTCGAGAAAATAAAATATTTTTAAAAATATGATTGTTTTTATTTAATACGCGTTCTATTTGAAAAACGGTCTTTTTTGTTTTATTAAATGAGACATTTGTCTCACTGGTTGCCAGTCCTTTATCTAATAGATTTGTCTGTCCCGGACGCTGTTTTGTCTGTCCGGGACGCTGTTTCAGCAGCCAAACCGTAAAAGATAGAGAAAAAAGTTATGAAAGTTATATGTTTGGAATGGTCATGTCAGGTCCGGAACCGAATTTCAGTCACGTGACACTTCCGGTTTTCGAGAAAATAAAATATTTTAAAAAATATGATTGTTTTTATTTAATACGCGTTCTATTTGAAAAACGGTCTTTTTTGTTTTATTAAATGAGACATTTGTCTCACTGGTTGCCAGTCCTTTATCTAATAGATTTGTCTGTCCCGGACGCTGTTTTGTCTGTCCGGGACGCTGTTTCAGCAGCCAAACCGTAAAAGATAGAGAAAAAAATTATGAAAGTTATATGTTTGGAATGGTCATGTCAGGTCCGGAACCAAATTTCAGTCACGTGACACTTCCGGTTTTCGAGAAAATAAAATATTTAAAAAAATATGATTGTTGTTATTTAATACGCGTTCTATTTGAAAAACGGTCTTTTTTGTTTTATTAAATGAGACATTTGTCTCACTGGTTGCCAGTCCTTTATCTAATAGATTTGTCTGTCCCGGACGCTGTTTTGTCTGTCCGGGACGCTGTTTCAGCAGCCAAACCGTAAAAGATAGAGAAAAAAGTTATGAAAGTTATATGTTTGGAATGGTCATGTCAGGTCCGGAACCGAATTTCAGTCACGTGACACTTCCGGTTTTCGAGAAAATAAAATATTTTAAAAAATATGATTGTTTTTATTTAATACGCGTTCTATTTGAAAAACGGTCTTTTTTGTTTTATTAAATGAGACATTTGTCTCACTGGTTGCCAGTCCTTTATCTAATAGATTTGTCTGTCCCGGACGCTGTTTTGTCTGTCCGGGACGCTGTTTCAGCAGCCAAACCGTAAAAGATAGAGAAAAAAGTTATGAAAGTTATATGTTTGGAATGGTCATGTCAGGTCCGGAACCGAATTTCAGTCACGTGACACTTCCGGTTTTCGAGAAAATAAAATATTTTTAAAAATATGATTGTTTTTATTTAATACGCGTTCTATTTGAAAAACGGTCTTTTTTGTTTTATTAAATGAGACATTTGTCTCACTGGTTGCCAGTCCTTTATCTAATAGATTTGTCTGTCCCGGACGCTGTTTTGTCTGTCCGGGACGCTGTTTCAGCAGCCAAACCGTAAAAGATAGAGAAAAAAGTTATGAAAGTTATATGTTTGGAATGGTCATGTCAGGTCCGGAACCGAATTTCAGTCACGTGACACTTCCGGTTTTCGAGAAAATAAAATATTTTAAAAAATATGATTGTTTTTATTTAATACGCGTTCTATTTGAAAAACGGTCTTTTTTGTTTTATTAAATGAGACATTTGTCTCACTGGTTGCCAGTCCTTTATCTAATAGATTTGTCTGTCCCGGACGCTGTTTTGTCTGTCCGGGACGCTGTTTCAGCAGCCAAACCGTAAAAGATAGAGAAAAAAGTTATGAAAGTTATATGTTTGGAATGGTCATGTCAGGTCCGGAACCGAATTTCAGTCACGTGACACTTCCGGTTTTCGAGAAAATAAAATATTTTTAAAATATGATTGTTTTTATTTAATACGCGTTCTATTTGAAAAACGGTCTTTTTTGTTTTATTAAATGAGACATTTGTCTCACTGGTTGCCAGTCCTTTATCTAATAGATTTGTCTGTCCCGGACGCTGTTTTGTCTGTCCGGGACGCTGTTTCAGCAGCCAAACCGTAAAAGATAGAGAAAAAAGTTATGAAAGTTATATGTTTGGAATGGTCATGTCAGGTCCGGAACCGAATTTCAGTCACGTGACACTTCCGGTTTTCGAGAAAATAAAATATTTTAAAAAATATGATTGTTTTTATTTAATACGCGTTCTATTTGAAAAACGGTCTTTTTTGTTTTATTAAATGAGACATTTGTCTCACTGGTTGCCAGTCCTTTATCTAATAGATTTGTCTGTCCCGGACGCTGTTTTGTCTGTCCGGGACGCTGTTTCAGCAGCCAAACCGTAAAAGATAGAGAAAAAAATTATGAAAGTTATATGTTTGGAATGGTCATGTCAGGTCCGGAACCAAATTTCAGTCACGTGACACTTCCGGTTTTCGAGAAAATAAAATATTTAAAAAAATATGATTGTTGTTATTTAATACGCGTTCTATTTGAAAAACGGTCTTTTTTGTTTTATTAAATGAGACATTTGTCTCACTGGTTGCCAGTCCTTTATCTAATAGATTTGTCTGTCCCGGACGCTGTTTTGTCTGTCCGGGACGCTGTTTCAGCAGCCAAACCGTAAAAGATAGAGAAAAAAGTTATGAAAGTTATATGTTTGGAATGGTCATGTCAGGTCCGGAACCGAATTTCAGTCACGTGACACTTCCGGTTTTCGAGAAAATAAAATATTTTAAAAAATATGATTGTTTTTATTTAATACGCGTTCTATTTGAAAAACGGTCTTTTTTGTTTTATTAAATGAGACATTTGTCTCACTGGTTGCCAGTCCTTTATCTAATAGATTTGTCTGTCCCGGACGCTGTTTTGTCTGTCCGGGACGCTGTTTCAGCAGCCAAACCGTAAAAGATAGAGAAAAAAGTTATGAAAGTTATATGTTTGGAATGGTCATGTCAGGTCCGGAACCAAATTTCAGTCACGTGACACTTCCGGTTTTCGAGAAAATAAAATATTTAAAAAAATATGATTGTTGTTATTTAATACGCGTTCTATTTGAAAAACGGTCTTTTTTGTTTTATTAAATGAGACATTTGTCTCACTGGTTGCCAGTCCTTTATCTAATAGATTTGTCTGTCCCGGACGCTGTTTTGTCTGTCCGGGACGCTGTTTCAGCAGCCAAACCGTAAAAGATAGAGAAAAAAGTTATGAAAGTTATATGTTTGGAATGGTCATGTCAGGTCCGGAACCGAATTTCAGTCACGTGACACTTCCGGTTTTCGAGAAAATAAAATATTTTAAAAAATATGATTGTTTTTATTTAATACGCGTTCTATTTGAAAAACGGTCTTTTTTGTTTTATTAAATGAGACATTTGTCTCACTGGTTGCCAGTCCTTTATCTAATAGATTTGTCTGTCCCGGACGCTGTTTTGTCTGTCCGGGACGCTGTTTCAGCAGCCAAACCGTAAAAGATAGAGAAAAAAGTTATGAAAGTTATATGTTTGGAATGGTCATGTCAGGTCCGGAACCAAATTTCAGTCACGTGACACTTCCGGTTTTCGAGAAAATAAAATATTTAAAAAAATATGATTGTTGTTATTTAATACGCGTTCTATTTGAAAAACGGTCTTTTTTGTTTTATTAAATGAGACATTTGTCTCACTGGTTGCCAGTCCTTTATCTAATAGATTTGTCTGTCCCGGACGCTGTTTTGTCTGTCCGGGACGCTGTTTCAGCAGCCAAACCGTAAAAGATAGAGAAAAAAGTTATGAAAGTTATATGTTTGGAATGGTCATGTCAGGTCCGGAACCAAATTTCAGTCACGTGACACTTCCGGTTTTCGAGTAAATAAAATATTTTAAAAAATATGATTGTTTTTATTTAATACGCGTTCTATTTGAAAAACGGTCTTTTTTGTTTTATTAAATGAGACATTTGTCTCACTGGTTGCCAGTCCTTTATCTAATAGATTTGTCTGTCCCGGACGCTGTTTTGTCTGTCCGGGACGCTGTTTCAGCAGCCAAACCGTAAAAGATAGAGAAAAAAGTTATGAAAGTTATATGTTTGGAATGGTCATGTCAGGTCCGGAACCGAATTTCAGTCACGTGACACTTCCGGTTTTCGAGAAAATAAAATATTTTAAAAAATATGATTGTTTTTATTTAATACGCGTTCTATTTGAAAAACGGTCTTTTTTGTTTTATTAAATGAGACATTTGTCTCACTGGTTGCCAGTCCTTTATCTAATAGATTTGTCTGTCCCGGACGCTGTTTTGTCTGTCCGGGACGCTGTTTCAGCAGCCAAACCGTAAAAGATAGAGAAAAAAGTTATGAAAGTTATATGTTTGGAATGGTCATGTCAGGTCCGGAACCGAATTTCAGTCACGTGACACTTCCGGTTTTCGAGAAAATAAAATATTTTAAAAAATATGATTGTTTTTATTTAATACGCGTTCTATTTGAAAAACGGTCTTTTTTGTTTTATTAAATGAGACATTTGTCTCACTGGTTGCCAGTCCTTTATCTAATAGATTTGTCTGTCCCGGACGCTGTTTTGTCTGTCCGGGACGCTGTTTCAGCAGCCAAACCGTAAAAGATAGAGAAAAAAGTTATGAAAGTTATATGTTTGGAATGGTCATGTCAGGTCCGGAACCGAATTTCAGTCACGTGACACTTCCGGTTTTCGAGAAAATAAAATATTTTTAAAAATATGATTGTTTTTATTTAATACGCGTTCTATTTGAAAAACGGTCTTTTTTGTTTTATTAAATGAGACATTTGTCTCACTGGTTGCCAGTCCTTTATCTAATAGATTTGTCTGCCCCGGACGCTGTTTTGTCTGTCCGGGACGCTGTTTCAGCAGCCAAACCGTAAGAGATAGAGAAAAAAGTTATGAAAGTTATATGTTTGGAATGGTCATGTCAGGTCAGGAACCGAATTTCAGTCACGTGACACTTCCGTTTTTCGAGAAATCACGTGAAAAACGGTTTTTTTTTGTTTTATTAAATGAGACATTTGTCTCACTGGTTGCTAGTCCCTTCCTAATGAAACTCCATTCAATTCAATAACAGGTTTATCAAATGTTTTTTTACATGAAACCAGCTCTCAACCAATTTTTTATTTGTTGGAGCTCCAATTTCTGTAGCTTGTTATTTCTTAATTATTTAGTTACCTAGCAACCGACATTTCATATATTTAACTATAGTCTGTTTCATCTTTACTTGGACCAAAGTTGATTAAGGATTTGTATCATAATTCACCAGGTATACAAATATTTTACACTAGCTGACCAGGCAAACGTTGTTTTAGAATATGACATGATGGGGAAAACCCTTCAAACCATTAAGCACAGAATCATAAAAGTATGACTGCAAATAGAAAGTCGTACAGTGTATAGAAAAACACCTTTCGATATTTTCCAATTTTCCGGCTTTCTCTTTGGATTTCTCCGAATTTTTTTTTTGCTAAACCACCTCGGGAGTAAGAGGAACAAGACAAAAAAAAACATCCAACTCGGTCAACTCCTTCACGAGTTTTTGCGTTAGTAACACACGGCGATTGATTTATATATATATATACCTTTATATATATAATTCTTCTGTACGTGTGTATGTGACTGTACTCCTCCTAAACGGCTTGACCGATTTTGATGAAATTTTGTGTGTGTGTTTGAGTGGGTCCCTGGATGGTTTAAATTCACAACTGGAGTCGGTAGGTGGCGCTGCAATCGGGTTCTAGGATTTTTTTTTAAATTTTTTGACGAAATCTCTTTTTTTATTCTTTTTAAGATTTTTCGTGTATCAGAACATATAACCCCAAAATTTCACCCCCCCCACCACCCCCCAATATTTTTTAAAATAAAAAAAATCGAATTATTCTCCTTAGCATGGAATTTCGGCTTAGACCGCGTAGTATTTGTATATGAACACCCAGTATTTTCCATGCTAAGGAGAATAATTCGAGTAACCGCGAAAGCCTCAAACAATACAAAAAAATCGAAAATTCGAAAATCGAAAAAAACTTTGCTGAACCTGCTAATATCAGGCAAACCAAAGGTCGGGCAGGACAACGTCTGTAGGGTCCCCCAAAATTTTACTCCCCCACCGCCCCCCCAATATTTTTTAAAATGAAAATCTTTATATATATAGTTCTTCTGTACGTGTGTATGTGACTGAACTCCTCCTAAACGGCTTGACCGATTTTGATGACATTTTTTGTGTGTTTGAGTGGGTCCCTGGATGGTTTAGATTCACAATTGGGCCCGGTAGGTGGCGTTGCAATCGGGTTCTAAGATTTTTGAAAAAAAATTTGAAGAATTTTTAATTTCTTTAAAGATTTCTCGCATATCAGAACATATAACCCCAAAATTTCACGCCCCCTACCACCCCCCAATATTTTTTAAAATAAAAAAAAGAAAATTTTAATATCAAAAAAACGTTTGCTGAACCCGCTAATAGCAGGCAAACCAACGTTCGGGCAGGACAACGTCTGTCGGGTCCGCTACCCCTTAGGGAGTGAAATGGGGCAAATAAGCCTAAAAATCGATATGTGTGTCGTTATTGAGGTTTTTTGGGAAGTTGATTGAGAAAATGGCATTTATTTTTAAGTCCAAGACGATGGACATAACATAAAATTAAAACTTTATAGTGGTGAAACGGGGTTTTAGAGACAAATTATTTTTGGGCAGAACAACGTTTGCCGGGCCAGCTAGTATATATATATATATATCTATATATATTGCTGTGATGGTTATACGGCTTTACTATATAATTAATATTTAAAATAAAATTTAGCTAGAGCCTCCCATCGCTAACATAAATTTCTTTTGGGTTCAGCAAATATTACAGATTTATGAAACGCTCAGGGATAATTATTTGTGAGTTACTTTATGTTTGACTTGAATTGATGCTCGTATGCCCCTACTTTTAGATATAATCTAATTGTAAATTAAATGAATGTTGGCTAGCTCAGGTAAGCAGAGATCTTAACACAAGGTGTGGGTCCCCAATTACTTTTTTGAAAAATTCTAGCGTACGCCCATGTACGTAGTTCAGATACCCGCTAAAATGCTACATCAGATCTAAATGAAATTACGTTTCTGAAAGTTCAATCAAGTGATTGTCGTTTGGTGGTTTTTAGTTAATTAAATACAACTCAATGAGTAAATCTCACAGGTAAATTCATCATTTCCCGCGTTCTAGTAGCGTCAGTAGCTATCTTTTGTTTCTTTCAGGCAACACCCGTACCTGGATTGTTTTAACCCCAAGCCAAGGAAGGATCCTAACCTCACTTCTGCACTTGGATTTTTCAATTTCCATTTTTACAAGGAAATAATTTGCCTGGGCTCTGTTATACAGCGACGTTTAAGCAGCTTCTCAGCAGGCACACATTGGTATAATTTATATTGGCTTCACCACTAACCTGCGAAACCTTCTTTGCATGCCCGTCCGAACCTCGGCCGCAGCAAGAATGTGCCCAGATCTTCTCTTGGAGTCGGATGCCGGATGTGCGGTGTTGATGTGGTCCTCGTAGGGCTCGCTGGAACTGCAAAACCGGTCCGGGATGTCCTCAAATGGGTCTAGATGGTGTCTCGGAGCTCTGCCGCAGGATCGGGATCGGTAGCCGATGTTGGAAATTAACTTTAGGCGTTGAATTTTTTTGCCTTTATTTGTGCGTGAACACGACCACGTAAATATCACTCTGGTAAATTTTTAAGGCTGTAACTGTATGTAAAAGGTACTAAATTTTAAATTAAACACCAGCCAATTTCAATGCTGTCACCAGCAATTTTTATTTCAATTGTCTCCCCGCATTGTTAAAAACAATTGCACATCAATATAAAATAAGTCAAATAAAATCCTTACAACAATTAAACACCTTAAAACTAATCTTTTAACAAACTTTTGCTTATCTACTAAATTGTTCCATTAATTTTGTTAATTTTGTCTTTCACATCACTGTGTCCCGCACTTATTAAACGTCCTTTTTCATAATGCTCTTACTGATCAGTTCTTCCTTTCGTGAACTTCCACAAGAAACACTTCAGAGTTCAACTAAAAGTCCATTTCATTTTTCCACTTCTGCATCAAATTAATGTTCGAATTTTCAAATAATCTTGCATGTTAATTATTCATTTTCTTCCCTTTATTTGCATTCAGATTTATTCCTGTGTGCTCTTTGCCCTCTGTTTTACCTTCTGCATTTTTATACCTTTCAAGAATATGCTCAAAGAGAAATTTATACAACGATTTCTGACTAGCAATTTACCTCGACAAGCATGTGACCATTCTTTTCATAATCGATTTACCAATACATGGATTGGCTTTTGCATTTTACCATCCCCTTTTAATATTCTAAACTAATTAAATATTATGGTCCCATTCCTATTAGGTTTAGAACTCTGCCTTTCCTTTTATGTTACGATTTTAATACTTATTACAGGCATTGCTTTGCCAATTTGATTGCTAATTCAAATTTGATTTTATTTTATTTGTTGCCATTAAATCCTATCTCCCATTCTGAGCTTTTATGACCTATTCATTAGTTTGCTGTGCTCGAGATGTGCGATTCAGGGCTTAAGACCATTTCAATATAAAGATAGTTCCTCTCACA